>KN817659.1:50998-69715 GCA_000827495.1 Hypholoma sublateritium FD-334 SS-4 | reverse complement strand
TTGWGWCYSYAMAWCRYCTARWTCYTTSATTTTCTCTCGGGGGCTCACTCTTCGACTTACATTAGAGTACATATCCAAAGGAATTAGTGTAATAAAAGCTCTCAATCTCTCAAAAGCTCATGGTCACTGTCACAGATCATTTATTCTCTTTGGGTGTCTAAACATCGAAATATTGTACTTTTTTTCCTGGGGCTCACTATTCCTACTCAATGCGATTCCAACGCACCCAAAATCGTAGTCACAGGCCCCGTATTTCCCGAGAAAGTTCAAGTGGAAGATTGGCTCGGAAGATTGCCACGCGTGATGCGTTTTGATCCCACCGCCAGCTTTATTGAAAATAGCAATAAGTAAAGGTCAACCATGCGGAGGCTGACATGTATGACCGGATTGTTCGTTACTATACTCGAGCGTGGACAGTGGTAATCAGAAATACATACAAATTATCACTATCTATGCTCAACATCGCTTTACTTCAGATGAGTGCTTCGTGAAGCAAAGAAGTCGGCCCCAGTCTACTGTCCGATGACATAGGCGCCCTTCGATAACATATTGGGCGGTTATGTAGATTTGTTCTAGATTTGAGACTCGAGAGGTCTATTAAGTGCATAGGAAAGTGGATTGAGACCGTTCAGAAGTCGGGGATTCACCACTTGGTTTTCCAGAGGCAGAAAGGCGCCGGAAACTTTGCGTACCGACCAAGTACCGACTCGCATCTAATTTTTTTTTTTTTTTTTTGTTTTTGTGGAAGGTTGTGACTTTTTGCCACTGCTCAACGGACAACTAACATGGTTAGCCTCGGAAGAACCCTTAAAAGGCCCTGGGGATTGACCCACGGTGTTACAGGGAGGAAATGCGTGTTTATGCACACCATGTGATAATGGTAGTGTGGGACTCGTCCTATTTTTCAGGCCATACCCACTAAAACCCCCCGGTGGTTGAACAGGGGGCGGGACTCGAACCCCCAATCCCGGTCAAAATATACCCGATATAGAAATGAATAGACAAATTCGGTAGAATATGGCTTCGCTTCATTTATTGTGCAATATCTTTTAGTTTTATAAGAAATGTACCCCATGCTTCCTTACAATCACCAATCTGTTTCAGTTGCTTGCAATTTTTTCTGATTCTGGCGACAGCAATTGGAATTAAAATCTATTGGAAGTAATGAACCAAATATTACATAATTCCGGTCAATTGGCTGCAATTTCTACTACTTATCGTGATGCATGAACAGCTGGAAAAGCCAATTTCGAAGAGTCTACGAGCACAACAAAAAAGAGCAGCGTAGATTATGTAGGTACTTTTTCTTGTTCCGAACGCTCTTTCGAAAGGGCCTCGTACCTCTGAAAGATTGAATAAGATTGTGCAATGATATTTTAAGATTATTGGCTTACCTCTTTCTCGTCCTTGCTCAGATCGTTCCAAAATTTGTTGAAGTCTTCCGCTGTCCCCTTGTTTTGCTTGCACCAATCGATTGCACAGAGATTTCTACACGGAGCAATAAGCGAGATATAATGTCAGTAATATATGAACATACCGCGCAGTAATGGATTTTGTGGGGCGCATGCGACGAGATTTGGCAGCTGGAGCCAGCGGCTGAGCTGGACCAGCATTGCTAGGAGCAGGGACGAAAACTATGGACATCAGAACATTAAGAACAACTTGTCATGGGGGGTCGCGTACCAGGTGCCATTGGAACGAAGGGATGGCCAACTGGCAATGTATTACTTGACGATTGGAGGGGGTTGATAATCTAGGTACCATTAATCATGAAGTTTGAACAGCTATATACAATTAATACTCACATCAAATGACCGTTGAAGTGATGGTACCGGCTGCGGCATTTCGTAGTGGAAACCTGTCTGAACACATACTCAGTTCAGAAATCAGATCTTAATATGTTCGAGGCTTACTTTTGTAACGTCTGCTTGGACTGGGGCTCCCGGCATGCCATTGATAATTGGAAGGACAAGCTACTCAATAAGATGTTATTGATGAACATACAGTTATAATGACAATGAGATGAAATACCTTTGGTTGCATCTCAGCTGCTGGATTGGCATAAGGAATAGCCACGTTTGCATCAGAGAGACTATTGCCAACCTTCGATTTCTTTGTAGCTCGCTCGTTTTCAGAGGTACCGTGGTTAATGCTATGCTTGACTGAGTCCTCTTCGTCAGAGTGGTCAGACTCGTCGCCGTCCTTATCATCTTCAAATTGGTCGTTCTTGCTCTTCTTGCCCGTCTGCTTGCGTTTTCTCTCCCTCTTCTGCCATTGGTCTCGCCATGTTCTGTAGATATCCAATGCAACCATTTCGGCCTTCCAATCGTGTGCACAAAACCGAAGCTCCTCGAATCTTTGCGCCATCTCACGATAGTAGGTTTTCAAGCTATCGTGATCCGCCTCAGACCAAGAAGCAAATAAGTGGCCTTTCTGAGCGAGTCCGACAAATACAGCGCGTGCGTGTCGACGTATATCACTGGCCAGATGTCCGTTGACGGGCTGGCCATCTCTATCTTCAATATATCTCATGTTTACATTGATGCCCTGCGCTGCCCGAGTTCGACCGCGAGTTCCGGTATTGACCCCTTCATCGAGATCAGCAACACGATCGGTATTTGCGGCAATCCACTCTTGACGCGTCCAGAACTTGACGTTTGGATACATCTCGCGAGTTTCTTCCTTAGCCCCCTGAGCAGGTGTTGAATCAAGGATCTGTGGGATGCGGTTTGCGAGCAGCTCATATGCTTTACTATTCTTGGTGAGCTACTCGGTGATCAAATGAGATATTCGCAACGCACGCTAGGGTGTCCAACTTGGCGGAAAGAACACTGTTATTTCTGATGAGCTCAAGGTTCTCGCGTTTGGTGTTGTTAAGCTGGTAGCTAAGAGCCCTGTACTGCTCGGGAGTAGGGCCGGCACCAGATGGGAAGGATTCAAACGAAGACCAGATCTGTCATAGTGTTAATTGTATCGTAAAATCCAGAAAATATAAACAACAAAACCGAAGCAGAATGTCCATTCGAAGCAGAACTTTGCGAGTCTTGCAAGAGGCTTCTGGTGCTCTCGGATGTCGACATATTGGGAGCAAGCATCAACTGAGAATAGGGGGTTTGATTCGGGAGGTTCATGTTATGAGACCCAAAACTCTCTCGATGAGGCACAGCAGGTTCGCGCAAAAATAAAGCTGGAGCTGGCTCCAGAGAACCTGGAGGCAGTTGAGAGGAGAGTGGCTGCGGTGGCACCCAATCGTGCTCCATGGCAAGAGACAATGTGGGTGATCTCACGTAATCTATTTTTGCACCCACAAAATAACAAGTTCGGATGGCACCACAACAGAGATTGATTCACAAGATACTACCGACTAACAAGGGGCGCGCAATATGTACAACAAGGATAGAAGAGCAGCTAAAGCAAGTCCAAACAACAAGGCGTGCAGTAACAGGTCATAGAGGTACAAGTAGAAATTGAATATTCACTCGAAGTCTTGATTGCGCTACGCATTTGTGAGAGGGCCTCGACTAGGACCCTCGCTGAAGCGGATTTGACTCGTCCTGCTCTGGACCGGTGACTGAGGGGAGCTAGCAGTTCTCCTGGCTCGCTTGGGCTCCATGGCAGTATTGGTGGTCTTCCCTTTGCGTTTCTGTGAACCACCACCACCACTGTTACCACCCTGCTTCTCAATCACAACAGCGTATTCGAAAGGAACCTCTTGTGTATTGCGATATTTTTTCTTTGCGGCATCGAGGATTTCCAAAAATCTGTCATGAGTAGCCACATTGACGTCCTCGAGTACATATATATTCTGGGGCCAGATGGCATCGCGCAATCGCCAGAGGTGTTCGTGAAAGTCATTCCAATAAGGTGGAAGACGAGAGAGAATCAATTTGTCGAATGAACTCATATGTGCTGCTTTGCCGCGGGCAAGGTTGTGCAGATGGCCCCCTATCCACCACTCGTTGGGACAAAGAGAACGCTCATCACCCTCCGGAACGGGGCTCCGGAGCTTGCCAGGCGAGTCGACATAGGTACAAACTGCGAGGATCACATAAAATAGGGATTCCAGATCGTGTTTGGGCTGATGTTTGAAGGGGACCTCCTCCCACTGAAGTGCATCGAGCGTCAAGTACGGCAGCGTTCCCTGGCAAATAATTAATAATCAGATACAGGATAATGAAGGTCAACTCACCGAATTTATCACATAGCCATCCGTGTCACCTTCGACCGTAGAGAAAGAGTTGTCATGATCAATAACAAGACCGTAGGCATTGCTAGGCGGCGACGGCCGCGGTGCAGCTGCATTTGAGCCAACACTAGGTTTGGCAGCGGGAGGAGGGTCTCTCAGAGCCGTCGAAGGGTCGACGAACCGGGGATCCTTCTCATCGTCATCTTTGTCCTTTGTGGCTTCTATCAATTTTGCTGAAGCCGCCTTTTCTTCTGCCGATCTATCGTCGTCCCATACCCGGTGGATGGTGACGTTACCCAGACTGATATCCCCGTGACATATTTGGCATTTCTCAGAAGCATATTTCAAGTCTATGAATATTGGAGGGTCAGATCGTATTTCATAAGAGTGAACTTGAATTGACTTACACGTAACTACATCATGTAAGACACTACAAAACTGGAACTTGGAGTTGAAAGACGTCAAAGGGTCGCCGATGGGTTCTGTGACGATACGCCGATGCACTCGTGCTGGAACTGACAGTAAACCAAACGCGATACGAAAGATAGAGGTATCATGCTCCGTGAATTCCTGGCCGATGATAAAAACAGGGTAAATGTGTTTCATTTTCTCGCGCATCGCTTTGTCTTTCATTATTGTTTGATTAATCTTCATGAGGTGACGAATCTCTGAGAAGGGCTTGTGCTTCAGTGGCCAAGAGTCCTTCAGGACGTATAAGGACCCAAGGCGACGAACGACCCAGACACGGGTTGCACGTCCGGAAAGTTGAGGCGTGGCACTCAATGGTTGGACAACCTCGAAGATTTGTTTGACTCGCCGTTCACCCGAGGTTGGAGTCTGGCCGAAAACTATAATGTGAGTGACAAGTCCCGTATATTTATTGACGATCATGCTTTCGTCGATGCCAATGCTAGACGGCCTTCCATAACTCAGGACATAGACGAGCCTTGCAAGGGTGGTTGCCGCAGTGAATTTGAAGGAGAAAAAGGAAGTCGAGATGATTCCAGAGCGGTCGAGAAAGACTAATCCCCAGAACGGAGATGGGTCCTTGTTGATAAAAACGAGAGAAATCACGTAACGGCGAAAGGGTTGCGACTCAAACATTAGGTACGCCTTTTGGGCGATATTCACAAGCATGTTCGAGATCGAGTAAGATTGGTTTTGAGTGACTTCTAGAAATGCCTTGACGAGCGCCCACCCTGCCTTCATCGGATCCTTGTTCTCGTCCTTGTTCTCGATCAAGTCAGTGATCTCGTTGTCGAATAAGGACACGTCAGGCTTCCTCTGATGGCTGCCGCCTGTTGGCGACATGTTTGCGGTGACTTTGCACCAAGTTCGAAGTGGAGGAGGACCAGGTGTTCCTGCAGATGTTGGGTCTTGGATATCGCGCACTTTTGTGGCAAGGGATTGAGCGAGTTTGTTGAGCCACTCTTTGACCCCCAGTTCAGTGAACTCCGGTAACTCCTTGAACGTCCCATCATTTGAATTCCAATAATCATCGGTGGCATAGACAATGTCATCGAATTCTGCAGTGCCAGTATTCCTGAGGCATATGTCTCGAACCCAGCTTTCGCTAGCACCTGGCAGCTGCCGCGCGACTTCGTGAGCCATCCGGTCGGCAAACTCGACCCCATTCTTCTTTCGCAAAATTGCCAACGACTCCGCTTCAAGTATGTTGGTAACTGACGAACGAGCAGCATGTAGTTCTGGCGGAGTAAGCATCCGCTTGATGTAGGAGTCGTAGTCGTTGGGCCTCGTGTACGCCGACAAGTTGAGTGGTCGAGGCATGGCAGGCCTGGGTGGCTTGCGAATGACGAGAGGCGGAAGTTGTTTTTGGACATCGATGCCCTGGTTGGCATCGAAAGCTCCAGAGGGAGGCGCAACGAATTGTGGGTCTGCGTTGTTGGCCATGGATGAAGAGAAAAAACTTTGTTCTGGCGTGCAGAGGTCGAGACACTCGTCTGATTCAAACGCCCAGGGAACTTGTGGATGATGGGAAAGTAGAAGAAAGTCTTCTGAATAGCAGGAAGAGTCGAGAAAGGTTGCAGGCGACAACATTGAATTAAAGTTATGCGAAATCGATAATCAAGGGAAGAATCGGGGGCGTTGCGTGTTCACTAGTCCATATATGACCATTTTTATGTAATTAAGTCTCACTATCTACATTGTCACTACTGTAGGCCCCTCCCAATTCAAGTACATCCAATCCTGGCTTTTCAACCACATATCGCCAATCCTCTTCAACATCGAGGCCAGGAAAATTATGGGGAACCATTCCGACAACCGAAACGATTGACGTGAAATCAATAACAACGAGTGACGAATCTCCACGGTATCGGCATGCTACGACAGTACCAGCAGACTCCTTCAACAAAGTCGGATCAGGCTCTGAATAAACCGATATGACTGCCAGCGTAAATACGTGTGCTTGAATCTTACACCTGAAATAGTACTGAACTTCTCCAAATCGTGTTTCATGTCCGTTGGTGGCAGTGATTGTGTACTGAGTCACTCGTTAGTATTGGTAAACAGATTGAGAATGAGTCAGAACACAAATTACCTTGACATTTCGAGAGATCCTGAGTTTGTCAAGCGATCGCGAGCTCTCCTTCCATTTTGAGCGTGCAATTTGTCCGTTGGGTAGTCGTAAACGGGCCCAGCGCGCAATGTTGGGGCACCATTCCAATTCACTGGCAGAGTCCTGAGAGGTGATGACAGAGAGATCGATGTCGGGTTGTTCCATGAGATATGCAATGAGAACTCGAGCTTCACACTTCCGCATAGCACGCAGCTGGTCCTGAGCGCGAAGTAGAGCGTAGCCACTGCCGAGATCAATGGCACCTCGAGGAAGTGATCTGTCTGATGCTGTCGATTGCCCTGGGAGCATCGCTGTAAGTGCATTTACCTGGCAGCGTAGCACACCACGATTGGAAAGGTTTGCATAGGGATTCGACGGTTGTCGAATTTCTTGTCCTAAGCTGCCGATGGTTCGTTCCATTGTCCACTGGGAAGAACAGATAGGAGGGCCAATCCGTAGGACTTCTGGTGCAAGGTGTAGGAGAGCATGTATGCTCTGGCGAACGAAATGTATCCTGCCAATCCGTCGTTGATAATAAAGGTGTTCGAAATCTTTTGCGAAAGATACGAGGAGTGTGTGGGCTACGAGAAGGTCGTTTTTCTTGATTTTGTGTTGCTGAATGATTCGCATTGCTCGTACAAGTTGACAGAAATGAATGTAGTAGGGGTCAGGAAGAATTCCATAGAGAAGCGCGGGGGCAAGTCCATAGAGATAAAGCAGGAACTCCCACGCTTTGTAGCCGCTGTTGATTTTCTCTGCAATATTTCGGGGCGGCCGGTCAAACTGGCTGGGTAGATGTGGAGTTGCAGCAGCTACATGTTGTCCATGAGTAATCCATGTGTCTCCGATGAGGACAGCCCATGGCCATTCGGAGGGCGGATCATCTTTGTCGTGATCCAAGGTACCTCGCCACAGCGACAGAAGCAGATCAGAAATGTTGAATGAACCTAAGTGCATGATATCAGACCCAAAACAGCCTGGTATCCCAAGTATGTGTACTGGCTGAATCCCCAAAAAGATTGAAGGCTTTGAAATACCAGTCTCCAGACGGCGCTTCTTGTATTGTGTTTCATTCGAAGAATCAAGCACGTGGCGAAGGTTGAAGAAGTACAGCTGAGGCGAACTTTGAAAAGGAAAATCGTGTGATATGTCGGCATGATCACATCCAGGCATGATATAATCTAACGGCTTTAAAAGAGCAGGATAGTAGTGGGGGCCGTTGGGTTTGTGCCGTCCAGGGACTGAGCAATATAAGCGACACCCGAATTTCCCGTGATGGCCCACAAGACCATTCAAATACGCCATACCAGGCCCATCAGCAGTGTTGAGAGCGAGAAACAGCCCAGAGCAAAATAATCGGTTTGACGAAGCATCCCAAATTGGAAGGCCTTCATTCTGGATGGCAGCAAGATGGTACAGACCAGGAAAAAGAAAGGAATCCATGTTTTTCGGTTTATTCGGCCCCGGTATGAAACCACCTGGAAGTACACGATGTTTCTTGTACCGTTCGCTAGGTGATAGATCGAAAAGCACCCAAATGTAGATCCAACAATCGGATGCCTTGTGAGCATACAGTTGTGCGCCGTCCATCGAAAACATGAGGACCATATCGTCGTCTTTGATGTTTCCGCTTCGAACATTCTCGAGATAGTCAGAGCCATGCAAAAAATCGTCGTATTCAGAAAGTGTTCCCAAGTTCTTATGGAGCCCTGCAATGATTTCTCGAGTTCTCGATTGACGGTATGAAAGTTGTTTTGCACTCGCAGGACTGCGCCACAGAGCCTGTAAGACTGGTCCAATTGGTATAGTAACAAACTCTTGATATACTTTGTTTGTTTCGGGACAAAACTTAGATGCTCCACATCGAGGGCATACATCGAGAATCGAGAAAGGTCCGGTGAAAGCTACACAGCTATTCTTGCACATTGGGTAGGACATCGGACCAACACCAGTAATTTCTTCAATCTTGCGCTTGAGTTGGTCATAAGAAGGTATAACGTCCTCGGGATGTCGCCTCATGATCGCCTCCCTAGTACTGTGATAGGCATCGTTCGAAGAATTGATGTTAGCCATGAAGAGATCGAGCCCAAGACGTAGATTGGGATCTGTGTCGAAATCGAAGACCTGACGTGGTGGATCCCGTATTCGCTTCACAGTCGACGCGCTGAGATTACTATGTTCTCCGTCTAGTGTGGCAGTGCGGAGTGCATTAATGAATTCGATGCAAGTCCGAAAGTCCGAGAGGCTAGCGATTTCAAAAATATTATCGAGGTCGGTCCCTTCGCTTTCGTAGCATTCAAGATTCTCGACATCAACGGAAGGTAGAGGGATCGCGGAAGATGTAGTGGTGCGGTTGTCAGGTGAGGGAGTCGATAGGCGCTCGGGGCTGGATGGAAGGCTGCTAGGAATATTGTCCCCAGAGGGCTGAGGAGTATCCTTTGTATTCTGATAGTTAGTGAAGACGAAATAAGTATTGACATAAACAAAATGAGAACCTTGGTCGCTCCGATATCTTCAGGCTCAGAAGATTTGGGCTCGTCTCCGTTTTCGAGAGGAAGTGCAACCGCAGTCGTTTGGTCTGCCTCCATCCCCATTTCTCTCTGTGCGTCCCTTTCACGATATTGGGCATGTTTCAGATAGGTAGCGCGTGTGATCTGCTTCAAGAGACCTTTACAACGATAGGTACACGAACAAGAATATGTCGGTTTCGACTTCTGAGGCGGCGGAGGGGACACCGCCTTGCGTTTCTTCGATTTTGAGCTTCCACGAGACATGAATATCAGGGGGAGTGACTACGGATAGGAGCGAAGAGACACATAGTTAGATGTAGTCGAACTAGGGCCTGAGTGAACGCGTGCAGAATAAATGCAGACAAATTACATGGATAACTTAACCGCGCTTTCGTTGAGGCACGTGCTTAGGCGATGGCTGGCCTTGGTTAGCTCCAAGTTAGCTCGGCTTCAAACAGGTTGTTCACTGTCCTCGCCGCGCTTGGACAGACGCTACTTAGCGCCAATTTATTATTATTCTATATTGTTCGCCTAGCTACGCCTCGTTTGATTCAACCTCGACACAATTTCCCCTCCATTGATATAGCTCCGGTTATATCCGGCCTGTTTTGACCGGGCCCCAATCTCTGCCATTGTCAGGGATCAGGTGATCTAAACCAAGGAGGATGGCACCACTACACCATCCAGCCCCCACTCGCATCTAATTTTAGCTGTCACGCTATTTTTAGGCGCATGCGTAAAGCGGTGATCAAGCTTGGAATTGGTTTTTTGTACATAAGCCTGGTGAATGTGCGCGATACTTCAACACAGGCTGTCCACACCTCTCATACCACTAACTTAACCATGTTTCCAATTATTGCGAGGGCTGCTATTCGGGTCACTGGTTTGACCGCTTATGCCATACCCTCCTACACCTTCACCTCCGCGACTACTGCATCAGCAATGCCTGATTTTTGGACCCACGCTATGGCACTGTGGGAAGCTATGCAGTGCTGTATAGCGCCCGCATAGTGTCCCATAGTGTCATAGCATGGGTCCCCATCTGCATAGCGCTGGGTAGCCCCTGTAGCATTCCCTGACATTGCTGATGTGCCATCACAGTTAGAAGCCATCTGGCCGTTGCCGCGCTAGAGGAATCCGTCCTTAAGAATAAAACCACCCACCAACCTGGAAACTTGCCTGCAGAATCGATAGCAAGGTCCGAGTCGACTACCTCATCTCACCTAGCGAGCGAGCTGCAATCTATGGGTACCGACAGTCCTCTGGAAGGGCGGGTACTCGTATTTGAGGAGCGACGTGCTACCTCAGAGCGGGAAATTAAGATTAGCACACGAGATTCAGACTTCAAACGTCTGTCCGAGTATGTAAGTAAATTCTCAGAACAATATTCTTCTTCAATACCGCATGCTTAGCGTTGTGTCATATATCCTGAAGGTTAGCTTAAAGGCACCACAAGTAACTATACCTGCGACGTTTGAGCTCGCTGAAGTCTTTGAAGGGGAATACGAACCATCTATAAATTCTGCCGTAAACTCCCAACGCCCTACTCGATCGGGAAGAGATGACAGTCCCGGTAAGTTCTCTATGTTCCCCGAACCATCGAAAATACTAACGTATTTGCAATTAATTTCCACTCGAAAGATAACAATCCCCAAGTGATCGTAAACGAGCTGCCGTCAAAATCGAATACCTGTGAAATGACCTTGGAGCGCCTACAGGACGACAAGATCTTGCTCAAAAGACAGCTCGAGGAAAGTCAGAAATTAGCTACTGATGCGATCCACAAAGAATTAGAATTTTTTGAGGCGGAATATCTCAGTGAATTGGAACTCCTGAAGAGAAGAATTGAATTCTTGGAAGTTGAACATACCACACAGCGCAAAGCCGTTCAAACTCTGCAGGCGGAGTTATGTCTGAAGAGCACGACAAGAGTAGGTACCTGGCTAGAAATTACAATCCATGCTATAACGCTGACAACTATCGTATCAGACCGTTCAATGGTTGATTTCGAACAAACTGCAGTGGATTCAGCTTCTGAAGTTGCGGCCAAACCTGTATCAGATAGCGGCCTTAGAAAGTGCCGCGGGCAAGACATCGGCTTCGATAGCTCAGATCGTGAAGTTAAACGATCCAGGCACCAGGATGCAGGAAATCCTGGAATTACTCCAACTCGAGGGAGGTCAATATATCGTAATGCAACAGGCCGATTCAGTCAACAAGCCAAATCATTTATTACTCGGAAACAATCTGTTATGGACAATCACAAGCAACCAAGCAGTGTCAGCAGAGATGTTCCAATCCATGACAGCCCAATGTCGACAATTTTACGAACCCCACCTGCGTCGATGGCCAAGGACAGAGCGAAGAATATTTCTCAAGGAACCGGAAGTTCTGGAAATGCCGACGACGAAACTTCTCTGGACGGTCACGGCAAACATTTTCTAGCTTCAACAAGCACACTGGCACCCGGCGAGGAGTCCAAATCAAAATGGCCGCCGCTGTTCCGGAGATTCACAGGCCGTAGTACATCGCGCGGACCGTCTCCTAGTCCGGCGTCTCGCGCGCTCGTACCGCCTGAGACCCCTACTCGACTGCGGTCCCCACGACCTATAGTGCAGGGTGCTGCTACCATTCCCGTTCTTAGTGCTCACGGCTCGCTTACTCCAACTTCTACGGGACCACGAAGCCAAACAGCACCACCCGTTTCAAGTCAAGGGCCGTCTGGAAAAAGGCGAAAGCAGGAAGTCACTGTATACTCATTCTATGACGAAGACCACAGGCCGGACGCTGCAGGCAGTGCGAACAAGAAACAGAAGAATACCTAACGGAAGTAAATGTTAGTCAGCTTCAAGGTGTTTCCCAGTGATTGATCTGAGAACAGTCACTCATTTACTTTGTCAGGAAATGGGGGGATGGTGAAGGCACCGATATACCTTTCTTTTATAAAACCCGTGTGGGTCTGGTCATCCTTTTATTATTTGAAACTCGAGTGATTCCAGTACATATACATAACGGCCGTTACTTATGATACCTTATGATGCTCGAACCTCTCAAATATGCAGTAAATGTACATGATGTATTATTATAGCTCTACATCAATTACCCCTATGTTATGTACATCAGTTTATAAATATAATTCATTGAGAAGTTGATTTTCAGAAGTGGCTGCCGCTGGTCAACGTTGTGCACCATCAACAATCATAGATGTAGGTGCGTACTTGCCTAAAACTCTATCGCTTCTACTAAGCAATCAATATCACTCTGTAATTGGCTGAATGCTGTGTGAAATCAAGGAATCTTCCTACTAGTCTACCGTCCGATGACATAGGCGCCCGATTACTTATCGGGCGCCTATGTTTTATACAGGTTAGAAGAACGGAAATTTTACAGGAAATTTTCGAATGCAGCAACTCGAGACCGTTTTGCAAAGTCGGGATTCAGCACTCGGCTTCGCAGAGGAAGAAAGGCATACAGCTATTCTCACCGCCACTGGCATGTCGGTGATTCCGCCACCCGACTCACTATTAATAGCCCGTCCAATGAAATTGTGCTCTTGCTACTATCTACTTTGATGCCGCAGGTCACGCTATTTTGGCCCGGAGAGGGGGTACTTATGCATCACGGCGGTGATTAGGCACCCTTATCTTCGTACTCAAGCCCAGTGAATGGGTGCGATTCTCCTCAGCCTGAGCTCTCCCTACCTCCCATCATCCTAGCTGAACCATGTTTACGTTCGCAAGAGCTGCTATCCAGGCCACAGGTTTATCCGAATACGTAACGGCGGCCTTCACCGTTACCTCAACGACCGCCGCCGTCGTAGCGGAAAGCCATCCAAACGAAGCCTCCCCTGAGAAATCTGTGGATCAAGTCAGCTACGCAAACAAACAGAACCAGCTCACAGAAACACTAGCGAGGTGTGGGCCGACTACTTCATTTCACCTAGCGAGTTAACTAAATGTGATTGGTTTTGCCAGTCCTCTTGAGGAGGAAGAAAAGCTCGAAGAACGGCAGGCTGATCCAGAGCGTGTCAGTAGAATGACCACTCGAGATGAAGATCTCCAGCGCCAGGCCAAGAATGTCGGTAACTTTTCGAATCCCCGCTCTGAGCATGGCATACTGTATTACTTAGGCTTACGTGCACTCCTTTCAGTATAAGACTGCCAGAAAGTCTATCCCGGGGGAATTTGTCGCCCCGGGACTATCGGATGAAGAGCACGCAATGTCGATTAATCCTACTGCGAGCTCTATACATCTTACTCTGCCGGGAAGGGATAGCCGCACTGGTAAAATCTCCGTTAGAGTTGCCGTGGCTCCGAGTTTCTGACATGATACTTTATTCGATGAAGATAAGAACCAAGCAGAAAAGCACGAACCAGTGTTAAAATCTAAGGCATCCGAACTGTCCATTGCTCGGAAACGTATTAGACTGCTGGAAGAAGAAAAGGACATTTATGAGAGGGAAATACAAGATCTGAAAGCGGAACTGGAAGCAGAAAAGATTGTTCGAGAGAACTACATTCGAAGTCAGAGACTCGAAGCAGGATCGTCTGACGAGAGAAAGAGGAAAGCAGGTACGCGTCTATATTATGTATCTTTCCCTACTTTTTGTAAGCGCTCACGACCATCGTATCAGGTCGTTTGGCAGAGTCCGATGAAGTCGGAGTAAGTACAACTGTTGAAGTTATGGAAAGAGCTGCGTCAATTCGGAGCCTTGGAAAGCGGGAGCACGACTCTGATGTTAGCTTCGAAAACTCGGAGCGAGGAGAAAAACGATCCAGACATGGACACGTGGGCAATGATGGGGGTACTCCAACTCGTGGGCGCCAGAGAAATAAAAAAACAATAATGGATCGAATCAGTCGGCGCGCCGCATCCTTGATGCCGTATCCCAAACACTCTAAATCCAAGGACCCGCAGTCACACCATGACAAAAGTGGTGGAAGAGAAGTTCCGATTTATGACAGTCCACCGTCAATGGGATTCCCCGCCGTGACCCCTCCGGCCTCGATAGGCCATGCCAGTTCAAAAAACGCCTCTCAGACAAGCGGTATCTCTGGAAACGCCGATGATGAGTCCTCTTTAGAGGATCGTGGAAAACACATTAGTCCAGCGACCCCACTGTCACCGAGCGAGGAATCAAAAACCCCCTGGCTGCTCCGAAATCTCACAGGCCGCAGTTTATCACGGGGTCCGTCGCCGAGTCCGGCGTATCGCGAGCCTGCACCTCCTAAGACCCCAACTCGACCTGGTCCTCGGCCACATGTCATGCTGGGCGCTGCTAGCGTTCCAATTCCTGCTAGTCATGGCCTACTTTCTCCACCTTTTACGGGCCCACGAAGGCAGACATCGCCACTGCTTTCCAGCCAAAGTTCATCTAGCAAAAAGCGAAAGCAGGAAGACGCCCAAGCGTACACCATACCCGACGCCAATGTAAAATCATGGTTTGGAGACGACCCCGTCCCACACGCTGCAGGCAGTACGAGCAAGAGACGCAAAAACGACTAACGGAAGCAGATGTTTGTTGGCTTGGCATTTGATTGATCCGAAAACAGTCACTCACTTACTATCTCAGGAAATGCAGCTGGCGGTGCAATGCACGCAGATTTTTTGGTTGAGCATCTTATGATTCAAAATACTTCAGTATGATTTCTGTCTGATATTTAAAACAATGGTGCAGTGCTGACTGAGAGTTATACCACACTACTAAGCGTAGCGGGAATAACGCGTGTTATTATAGCTTTTTATCAACTTGTTATATATTTTCAAGTCCACTGTACTCTATAAATATAATTGATCAAGGGGCGAGTCTGTAGACTGTAGGCAAGTCAATACTACACAGTTGACACGCAATTGACACGTCTCAGCGTTGCCGTACAACATCACAGAATATGCTGATATCTACTGAGGTCGAAGGCTTATCGTTACTGCTCTGATTCTGCCGGAGGGTTCTGAGCGCCGAGTATTTAATTAATACTGTCGAGGTGACAAAGCCCAAACGATTCGAGGAAAAATCTACTTTGTTTGAACTAACTCAGTAATTCGATTTCTTATCAAATATTTATATCTACTTAGCATAGATGGTGCGAAATTCGAGCAATGGCTTCAAAGTGCGTCGTATTAAAATTCAAATTCAAAGGCCATCCAAATACTACACCGCCAAATGTACAATATCCAGAGGTCACGTTTGAAAATTTCATTGGGTGAATATAGCAGCGCACGTGAGTAGGGCCCAGAGCCAGCTATATTTCAGCTGCAAAAATTGATGCCGGATTCGCTAGTGAGCATATGTACGAACGTGAAAAGTATGTAGCGTACCGAGTATTCAAAGTATTTTATCACACGCACTTATCAGACTGCAAAAAAGCTATCGGCCAGGTGGAAAAATAAATTTTAAAACAGCTGGTCAACAGGTGTTTTAAGCGTAAAATTAAGGTGGCATGCGAAGTGTCTCCAATATTTTATTGCGCGCGCTTATCAGACTGGAAAAGGGCTGAATACCAGCTGCCAAATGAGATGTCGACTTGATGTCGACTCAGGTACTAGTAACATTGGGCGTCTAATAAGCCATCAAGTCTATTTTAAGGTACCATTTCACATAATTACGAACCCGAAAACAAGCTTTGTTACGAACAAAGAGAGACTACATAAAATTATCTCCATGATGTATGTCGTGTACACGCGCATTACAACAAAAAGTAACTAAAGTAGCTGAGAGCTAGAGTTCGTGCAGCGAGCGAGACGAGAGCTAACGAAAAGCTTTCATCTACAGAAGTAGTTAGAATTTTTAAAAAAAACGGAGGCTCAATGAGACGACATACTCAATTTTGGCGACTTCTTCACCGTCAACCAAGACCGTATGTCCATTGGAGTCAAGTCTGACCCGATAAAAGTGTCGCTACAGATATTTTACAGGTACTGTAAACGAGGATATGAGATGAATGACTTACGTTATTCGAGACCCCTCCCATTTGCAACTCAACGACTACCCCAGTATGTGCCATCATATGGCCTGGCCATCCGGGGTCGGGAACGGGAACGATTACACGAGCGCCAATAGGGATCCTACAGAAACATTAGAATTAGACAGTTTAGTTGACTTAAGACTTACATGTTTGACTTGTGCTGAGGGGTGGTGGAGATGCAGAGGCTGAAGATTGGCTAGGTAGAGTGGGTAGTTTGTGTAGTGTGATGTTGAGGTAAGGAAGAAAGAGACTGACTGATCTCTGAAGATCAGTCCTGGCCAAACAGTGCCGCGCACGCGCCACCGATTCGATTATCCAACTTCCACGCCTCTCACATCACAATTCGCTCGCGCTCGCGCGTGCACCTACTTCCGGCGCTTATCGATGCTCGATGGCCTGCTGAGGAGAAAGAGGAAAGCAAACACGAAGGAGGAGAATAAGGTACGTACCCAAACAGGATGTAATCGTCGATAGATTAACGTCGGCCAAGCAGGACGCCGCGCTCGCCATGTATCCCGTCTCCTGCGCGCCCAACGCGCCTCCCGCCCTTGCTGGGCTCGCCTCCACGTCGACCAAGGCCGGGTAGCAGCAGCAGAGGAACCTGCCCAAACCGTGCCTCCGGCCCCAGCACCTCGGATTCGTGCAGCCCATCCCAGTCGGCCCTGCCTCCTTTTCGCCTCCTCGCCCCTTGCAACCACGCACTCGCCCACCCTCCTCCCGAGTACAATTCGTCAAGCCGGCTATCGTTCGCTCACTCCACGCAAAATACGTCACTGGCCCAGCTCACACGGAAGACGAGCTCGTGGATCGCCCGGCGCTGGGCCTGCGCTCCTGGATCGCGCGGTGCCGTGTCTGCGCTCCTGGATCGTGCTGGGCTGTATCGGCCCTCATAGATCGCGCGGCGCGGGACCTGCGCCTGCGCTCCTGGATGGCGCCTCACCACTCTGATCCGCCACGATCCGCTCCAGTAGAGGTCGGACGGAGCGCTTCTCCTTGCATGGGCCGCGCCTGCGTCTGGAGGTGGGCGCGGTGTCGCGGCGCTTGACGTGCGCAGCTGCGCGGGCGTCGTCGTGCTGCCGCCCGGCGCGGAAGATGATGTCGCTGTGACTGCAGGTGGTGAGGACGACGACGCGCCGAACGTGGACGCTCTCACCGTCGTGCACGTCCTCTACGCGGACGRCGTCGAGCGCATCGCGGCTGATTCCCCTGCTGCTGCCGCGCGCTGGGCCGCGCGTATCCGGTGCGTCATCTCCTCGTCCTATCTGTGCGAAGCCACTGACGCCGATGTCTTATCGCACAGCGCTGCCGTCGCTGCCGTCGATACTCCTGCGCCCTTCGCCCCAAGCATGGAGTCAGCGCCCATGTCTGACTTCACGCAGTACACGTCTGACTTCACCACGCGCTCGCGCACGCCCACTCTCTCAGCCTCCGCCTCCACACACACCCCATCTGCCTCCATCTCCACGCGCACGCGCCCGACGAGCGTCACCGCATCCAGCCATACGCTCCGCGACGCTTTTCAACACAGCACCGTCTCTGCGTCCTTCCCCTCGAGCACCTTCACGCAGCACTCGTCCGATTTCACGCGCGACGCGTCTGACCGTTCGCCCTACACATCCACTTCCCCACCGGCCGTCATTCCGACCACCGCCACACGCAGCACCACGCGCACGCTCTCCGCCTCCGCCTCCACGTCCACCCCCTCCTTCGTCTCCACGCACACGCACAGCCTCCCTCCAAGCACCTTCGCCTCCGAGACCCCGCACTCCTCCGTGCTCACCAGCACCAGCACCTTCCGAACGCCGCCGTCCGCCTCGTTTCTCACCTCCCCCACCTCGCCGTCCTCGCCCCCCTCCTCGCTGACCGACCGTGGGCGGCCAGCGCCCGGTGTGTTTTCCCCGCGCGAGGCGGGCTCGTCGATTGGGCGATTTAGCGACGCGCGCGCGAAGAGCCCCGTGCGCCGCGCGGAGGAGGCGCTGCGCTTTCGTCTGGGCGGGAGTTTCACGGCGAGCGAGAGCTATACGCTGAGTGGGAGTGATGCCCGTAGCGCGAGCTACACGCCGAGTGGGAGTGATGCCCGCAGCGCGAGCCAGACGAGTGGGAGCTTCAGCGCGAGCCAAACGATGAGCGACGATCGGACGCGGAGTGGGGGTTATACGCCAAGCGCGAGTGCAACGCCCAGCGGGAGTTACACTGCGAGCGGAAGCTACACACTTACACCCGGCGCGAGCGATACGCTCAGCGTTAGTCGCTCGCCCATCGCAAGTCCCTCGTCCATCGCAAGTCGYTTGGCTACAGCAAGTCGCGCGCCCAKCGAGAGCTACACGCCGCTCGCAAGCCGCTCGCCCAGCGTGTCGTACACCCCCAGCGCATCGTACACCATCAGCGGGAGCTACACGCCCAGCGCAAGCTACACCCTCACCCCCGGCGCGAGCGACACGCTCAGCGTTAGTCGCTCGCCCGACGCAAGTCGGACGCCCA
>KN817659.1:0-49045 GCA_000827495.1 Hypholoma sublateritium FD-334 SS-4 | reverse complement strand
GAGCTCACTCGGGTCTACGGGGTCGGCTATGTCGTCGTCCTCGCTCGGGCGCACGATCTCGCTCGCGTCGACGGGGTCGCTCCGCTCGTCCTTGCTCTACCCGCGCTCGTTGGCTGAGTATCCCGCGCCCCCVCCCGAGTCGCCGTCGCTGTCGTTGCTTCCCACGCTCACGCCGCAGCCGTCCGCGCGCGCGCCGACGCCGATTTCCTTGCCCGAGCCGTCGACGGAGCCGTCGCTGCTCAGCTCGCCGTCACCYTCGGTGCGTTCTCTTTCTCCGTCTCCAGAGACTATTTATAACCTCCGCCCACAGCCCTCCCTGCTCGCCAGCCCCATGCYCAGCGCCCCGCGCACGCCCTCCGAYGCGCTCTCCGTCAGCATCACGACACCGCGTGGCASCRGGCCCGCGACGYAAGACAGCCTGCGCAGCGCACCCTCCGCGAGCAGCGCCAGYGCGCTGGACGCCCCGCGCGCACTCGACCGCCTCGCGGAGGCGCTGCGTGCGCACGACGCCGCGCGCGGACTCGGGCACCATGATATCGGTGCGGACGTGCGCGCGCTGCGCGACGAGCTGCGCGATCTCGCGGCGTTCCTGAACGCCCCGCTTCGCCCACGCGCGCCTCCGGTGATAGTGCAGGTGCCCGCGCCACCGCGGCACGCGGCCGYCCCTGCGCCTCCTGTKYCCATGCCCCAGGTGCCAGCTGCACGCATGGACGCGCGCGTGGGTGAAAGTCGGCCCGTGTCGTCGGTGTACGGGCTGCAGGCCGTCGATGTCGGCGACRGCGCCGTGCGCGCGGACTCTCCGAGCCGCTCGAGCAGCGGGTCGTTCCTGCCCTCGCCCAGCGAGGACGAGTCCATCTGGGCGGACGGCGCCTCTGCTCYCTCTGCCGAGGAGGACGATGAATCGCTCTCGCTCTCCCCCTCCAGCTCCGGTTCCAGCCCAGTCGTCGAGCGCAGTCCCCCGGCGCCGCGGCCGGTGACTGTAATCGACGTCGCCGAATCGGAACCCGACCCGCTCAACGACGCGCTGCGCGACATCCACGACCAGCTGCGGGGGCTCGCGGACGGCGAGAAGACCGCGCTCGGTGCGCTGGGCGAGCTGCAGACGCGCGAGGTGCCGCAGGCGCCCGACCACCGCACTGCGGAGCTCGCAGGACGGCTGCAGCGCATCGAGGATCTCCTCCGGTCCATCGCCGCGCAGCGCGCGCCTCGCGGAGCGCSCCTCCCGCCTACAGCGCCTCCACCGCCGCCGCCGCGTGCTCGCACGCCCAGCGAGCCGTCCTCCGAGTATGACGACTCGCTYGAAATCCTCACGCGCGCGCTACACGACCTCATCGCTGCGCCGCACACCCCGCCACTGCCCCCGCAGGCACCGCGCACCGGCGACTTCCCCCTGCCCACAGGYACCATCCACCCGTTGCCGCCGCCCGCCGCGCCGTCTGTCGTGCCGCTGGCGTACCACCCCGCGGGGCGCGGCGAGCGCGTGCGGAGCCCTAGCCYTGTATTCCTCGACTCGCTACCACGGCGCGCAGCGACGGTGCCCCCAACGGTCGTGGTGATACATCCGCTGCCTCCGCCTCCGCCGCCTCCTCCGGGCCGAGACCGGCGCGATCGTCGTCCGGCTGCGCCACCTGAGGAGTCCGAGAGCCAGTACTCCGAACCGCGTGTCGTGCAGCCGCCGCTGGACTTTCCGCCAGAGCAGAGTGTGCCGGTCAAGCACATCGAGCGACGCATGCGCGGCCCGTGCATACGATACACGGGTGTGCAGCGGCCTAGCGAGCGTAAACGACGGAGCCGCGAAGTATCGCTGCGTGCCATCGCCGAACGACAAGTTTGGACGCTGTGTGCGTAGGCGATCAGCCACAGCCGGGACGCGGTCGTGCACAGAGAACGCGATTTGATCCAGCGCAGACTCGTAGCCCGCGGGCTTTTCGAGACTCGAGAACAGGTGTTGTTCGGGTATAAACTGGAAGATAAGCTGGCCGGTGCGGTATCTAGCGGCGACTTTCTTGACCACGGAAAGAATTTGGCGGAGGACAGCGGAAGAAAGCGACATGGCAGTGACGGGCAGTGCAAAGAAGGGCATAAACATTTGCCTGGGATGATGTCAGGCTTGCTATGAACGATGCTAAAAACAGTACGTTGAGTTCGTATAATAGACCGAATGAAAGGGATGAAATATACCGAAGCTCTTACGGAACGTCGCATCAAACTTGAGCGGCACGGACCCATCCTTCGCACAAAATGTCGACGTCCCGAGACGCAGAGTGCCGAAATGATTACCCTGCACCACTATGAGTCTTATTACGCACATTCCCTAGTCAAACTCACCTGATAAGTACTGCGAAGGTTGGTCACCCAGGTATCCACCAGCGCCTGCGTCTGTCCGCCCACATACTCGAACAGGACAAACGCAGATAAATCCTTGCGTCCACCAATAGGATCAAGCCCTAATTTTTCCCAAAATCGGATCGCCGTGAGCAACACCTGGATAACCGCGTCTCCTTTGCCAATCGAGATCATCGGCGCAAGTGACCGGCTGAAGCACAGCACCATCTTCTGTGCTAGAATCTGCGCACAAACAAAGGGAGTCAGCCACGCACCCTCTAATTATAATGTCCACACACCAAGTCCAAACACCTCTGGAAGCCTCAGTCCTGCACGCACGCCAGGCACCCTGCTGAGTAGCGCCACAGCCGTGCACGCATCGCTCGCCCACAGCGAACCCCCGGACCGCGCGCCGACGCTTGCGGCGCGCCATGGCGTTGCCCAGACGAGGTTGGCGACAACTTCGTCGCCAACTGCCTGTGCCGTGCCCTCGAGGCTGCGTCCGCGTTCGCTTGCCGCGCCCATTGTCGCCGCGGGCGATACCGGTGTCGGCACCGACGGTAGCGCGCCTGGACCAGGAAGTGTGGGAGTAGCGCAGAACCAGAAGGACGCAGCGGTACGCTCAGGTCGAGCAGCGCCGCGTGCGCGAAATGCATGGGCAGCAGTGCGGGGCCTAGCGGGAGGTACGCCGGCGGCGGCGTATCCGGACCGTCCTCATCCGCGTCCTCTTCCTCCTCCGACTCGGCCTCTGATACATCACCGTCATCCGTAGTGCTCGGTGGTGGGGGCGTCGCCCAATCCTCGTGAGCGGCGCTGCCCGCCCATAGGGCAGTGCGCTGTGGATCGCGCGCGCCATGCTGACCGGGCCTGCGCTTGACGCTGATCAGCTTGCGCACGACGCCGATGCGCGGGCCCGTAACCGCGTCATAGCGCAGGCGCCAGCCACTCGATCCATGACTCGGATCCCACGCGGCTGCGCTGCGGTACGTATATCGCGCATGACCTGGCGATGCCGGTTGGTCGCGCGTGTCTTCATCTTCTGCCGGCGGGCTGGACAGATCCGCGCCAAGTGCGAGCGCGAACTTCCCATGTGCGTACTTTCCGTCAGGACGACGATGCGACGCGGAAAATGGGATTGGATCGAAGCGCGACGCGCCACCGTCGTGCGGTGTCGGCAGACCATGAGCGAGTGTTACCGCGCGCGTCGACAGATGCACGCCAGACGTCGCGGGCACCGACGACATCCCATCTGTCGCGCCGTGTCCAGCCAAGTGCTCATGCTCGTATGCATGGTGGTGCAGAGGTGTCGCACTATCGCCCGCGCCCGGCGTCCACATATGCTGCGCGTTCTGTGCCATACCTGTGTCGTGCAAGAAGTGCGTCACAGGGGGAGACATTAGGCTACCTATGCCTGCTCCTGTGCTCCCACCGAAATGGCTGACAGGTCCAGAAGGCGGTGGGGCCCGCGGCGGACGGTCAAAAAAGCTGAAATCGTCGTCTGTGAAAGCATCCTCAAACTCCAAGCCGACGGCCCCTCGCGATGCCGCGCCTCCACCGTCGTCAGATGGTGTCACGCTCAGCGCTCCCATGTCAATGTCTGACATGACCATACTGCCCATGTCGCCCATGTCCATGCCCATACCACCCACACTCATTCCAAACGACAGCCTGAGGTCGCCCATGCCAAAATCCATGTCCATGTCCATGTCCAGCTGAGGTACGCCTCGCTCGCGCTGTCCATATCGTAAAGGTCGTACGTCGCTCCCAACGGCGCAGCGGGTGGGCTGACGCTGATGCAATGGCAGGCATCGGACTGTTGACGGCTGGCATCAACATCGTTTCCGGTGGTATAGAGGGCATATCTGGAGAATGAGGCCGAGGAGGGAGGATGCGGAAGGGTTCCGGGCGAGGATGGTCTTGCGGGCAAGCTCGAGCGGAGCAAGCAGGAAACAAGCGGATATATGCGACGGCACGCGCCCCCTCGTAATGGCGCGGAGTGGCACGTCCTCTGAGACGCCGCTGCTTCTGGATGTGCGCCTTCTGCAGCCATCGCGACACGGTGCCCCATCCGGGATGCCCCGTGTCATGGATCACAAACCCGGGAACCCTATGATGTCGCCCGCGCCTCGAGTGCTCTGGGGTAACCGCGACAGACAGACGGTGTGACGCAGAGGAGAACGCCGTCGCTCCGCCGCCGGCCGGGCGCGCCACCGCAGCGGCTGACCGCTCTACACATGGGTGCGCGGGGACTCACCTGGGCATCACACCGTCTACGACACTCCGTACCCGTTTGGCGTGCCTCGCCGTCGACTGCACGCCCGTCGTCGCTTGCTTGTACAAGCTTATTATATTCTTACCTTGGAATATGTAATATCATTCTTGATATAGCTGATGCTTTAGGATGTAGTAAGATATGAGCATTTGTATTATAGAAATAGCAAGAATGTACTTAATTACAATACTGCCGGATTAAGGATAGCGAAACTTTTTCAAGATGATGGAGGCCTCGAGCAAGATCCCTTGAGCCACGGCAAATGTTACGCCATTGATTGGATGGACAAGGTTGTTGTTTAAGTATCGGATTCTGGCTCTTGGTGTCTGAACAAGAAACATTGTACAGAGATTCATTGAAGTTGGACCATCTTCCATAATCCAATCCAGACTTCGTAAAATTTGACAGCGAAGGACACCAAGACTTGAGAGCCACCTGATTGCCAAGACCTAAATTAAAATGTAAGGAAAAGGTGATTCATGTCTGAAAAATACATTACCTGTTCTGCAAACATATGTTCCCAAAAGTGTATATGTTTCCATCTCGGTCAATTCGTCATCCACGTATCGTTTCCCATCCGGTAGTAACACAGAAAACATCTCGTCTTTGCGAGAAGACAAGCCCGATGGACCATCTAAAACGACATCAAAATACATGGCTGATAAAGCCACCCTCCAAAGATACCCTCCCCGAAGCAACGCAGCACGCAGTCGCTTTTGTTGCATCAATGCCCGACACTGATTCAGATAAGCAGTATAGTCAAGGAGAGTAAACACGTGGCCAGCGGGACGAACAGGACGTTGCGAGCGCTTTTCATTGACCAAAGTCACCTCGGGTAGTGTTTCTGAGTCCTGTAGAGTGTAGAAGGGGATCCCTCTGCGCAATAAATATATAGCAATGTCCTTTTCTTCAAAATTGGCATGGAGGCGGCAAACAAGTAGCGCATGGGTAGCGCTGGTGACCGTTAACTTCCATTTGACTGTAGAGCGCTCGTGGAAATTGAACATAAACAATGGTCCCTTTGGACCAGCAATTTCAAGAATGCATTTGAACCGCTGCATGAACGTGACAGAAGCTCGATTTTCGCGATTGACGTCCCATTCATCTGTAGAAATATTTACTATTCCGGAGACAGATATTCTATCTATAAAATTGACGAGACAGAGAAAGCGTGGTCGACTAAAGAGTGCAGGGAACGATGTGGTCCATGAGAGACCAAGAAATCTCATGATGTGCTTCTGTCGCTGCTCGTCTGTGATAGCGGGTAAAGTCGAAGGGGGAAGGGGCGAGACATAACCAAAATGCACATACGCTTCTTCGAGCACTTCTTCCTCCAGCGCATCGACAGAGGGACAAAATGCAGTGCTCTGAGGCTGATGGCAGAATGGGAGCCACTCTTCATTGTCATCGATGGGGTCCAGGTGGTCGTCCAAGCCGATGGAGATCGTCTGCGGAGCCAAAGATTCCACATTTGCTTGGTCATAGTCTTCAAAAGAGGTTTCTTCCTCAGGACCTTCATCGTCATCAGGGTCATCTAACTCGTCATCTGATCCTAGCTCTGAACAGCAATCCCATTCATTGAAAAAAGGATCATATCGAGCTTGTTTTGAAGAATAGTCGCCCAAGGTATCTTCGCGCCATTTTTTGGGCACCTGCTCGCGAACATATCCGTCACCAGAGATGACTTTGATCCAGTGAAACACTTTTGCGCTTTTTGTTGGAGGTTGTCTTTCCCTCGCCAGCCGCTTTTGTTTGTCAACAGATGTTTCTGTCTGTTCTATGCGCTGCTGCAAAGGTTTACGCGACGAAAGAAAAGAGTGCCACGACGCTAAGAATCGTTCCTTCTGTGATATGTTTAAGGCGATGGCCTGTGTTTCTATGACATGCGAAGCTACGATTTCCTGAGAGGAGATGATTTCAGGTATTTCTGGCTCAAGCTGTAATGGACTCTTCGCAATTGTAGTCGTGCTCAGTTGCAGCAGGTGTGTGGGTGGTGCGTATTCTAAGAATTGAGGGTTGCTGGCTTGTTCAGGTCCCCAGTGATACCAAACTGGCACATGGTAAGTGCAGAACCAATGTACAGAAGGCTGGGTCGGGCCTTGAGGCAATAAGTGAATAAAAGTGCCAGATCGTATAATGTCTGGCTCGAAACAAAACACAATGGAATTAATTACAGATTCTAGCCACGTCAACTCAGCACCCCGTTCCAGCAGGTAATCCGCCCAGCCTTTCTTCGAAAGATGTGCGTAATCGTGTAGTTCATTTTCCTTGGTTTCCGCCATCGCTATCATATAGGAAAATAATGCCGACCAAACCGAAAACCATTCTCTAGCCTTGCGCATTGATCTCATCGCCACTCCTTCATGTAGATGGGACCTTTTATAACCAAATCCAAGGGGGTACAACGGCCTTACTGCAGGTATGTTGTAGTGGACTTGAAGAAGGTATGTGGCCATGGTAAGATCCAACTCTAGTTTTGACCAACATTCGGCCAAATTTGAAGGCATCTCATATCTTCCATTGTCTGGAAGACGACGAAGACGGCGTGGCATTTGCATTAAGGGAGTAAAGGGAGGGGTTTGATAATCCGGTTCATGCGGCATAAAGGCTATCCATCCCCAAGTCTGAGACCACCACCGAGGATTGATGTAATTTGCGACATCGAGGAGCATGATGTTCCTCGTTATACCGGATTTCGTGGTGCTAGGATGTGGAACAAAAGGATTTTCTTCTGGCGTATGAACGCAGGGTTCTTCAACCGTACGATTAGAGTTGGGCGAATAATAGACACGTCCGTTCAAAATTTGAATTCGCCTGATAATAATGAACTGGTTAATGAGCTGGTTTCCGCATATAAGAGCAAGACTGTACATACATCTCGATAATAGTTAAGCTCGAAGTGTTCTCGATCCAACACCATTGACTGGTAGGATACCGAAATCAATGGATGGTAAGAGCTTGAGCACATCAGAGATCGAGTCGAAGTCTGCCAACTTCCATGTAAAGCGCACGTGACCCGACCCGCTTTTATTCTCACGAGCCGTTCAGGTTCGCATTTAACATCCACTGGCTTCACTTGTTTTCTTTCACTCAGTATTGACCTCGGTATCCAACCGATCAATATCTCTGTCTCATGCCTAAAACGTCGCTGGCTCTGGGCATTTCAGTATTCTAAACGTGTGACGATGGCCTTCCATACGCGACTTCCCTTGGATCCGTTGCCTCTCCTAAAATCTCGCCGGATTAGAAAATCAGTCGGAAAACATCAAACAATCTAGATGGTGGTCCAGCTGGTCTACTTAAAATCATCCGCAAGGAGTCCCCTGGTGTCTTTTAACAACGCTGTGCTCGAATTTTTCCATTTCAACATGGGAGAATGTGACAAACACAAGATCAGATTATGATGAGATGAAAATATTTTGTCGGCGGAGACCAACTATCTCACCATGATCGAGAAATCGAAATGAACCACGAACTCAATAACTCCAAGATGTTTTATATCTGAACATGTTTACTGCAATTGAAGTGGAAATAGTTATACTTTCAAAAATATAGAAACAGTTATGATCAGCATCAATCTACTTTCGCCTGCGCAATGGTGAAATCTTTGAATTCAGGGTCTTCCTGACTCTCTGCGACTCTTCGGCAGAGAGGTCAGATGAACGTCGCTTGTGGCTGCGCGTATTTCGGGGAGAGAGGTGCTCGACATGCGCAGGAGGACGGATAGAGGTTGATATACCAGATGCAGGAACCTTCGATTGGCTGGTAAGTAATTATTCTACCTCGTATGATAGAGTTTGCTCACTGAGACAGCCTTGCACCAGGTTTCGACACTCGAACATAATCGGGAATTCTCCGGCAGATCGACCACAAAATAAAGGAGAAAATCCAGCATCAGACTACGCTGCTGCCAGAACCTGCGCTCAAGTCGTTTGGATTGAACCCATTCGGGTGCGTGCACGTCGTCTTCTTCTCCAATAAATTTATCGATGACCACGATGGGGCTGTGAATGTAGTATTTCAAGAATCCCGAGCTTGGAGGGACACGAAGGCGGAGAGTGAGTGAAAATTCGTTGCGGTCTTCGAACAGCCCCCTCACGAGCTCCTGACAAAAGTAGATTCATCGGCCAATCTTAAAGTAAGTCTGGACTTTCACGTACTTTTTGGTTCACATTGAGAATACATTCTACCTTGTCTTGCCAAAGTAGGTATTCCAGATCTCGATTGGGCACAAGTGCATCACCCACAGGAGGGCAAACATAATGCTTTGCCTGGTCGATCCACTTGTCGATGGTGATAGACTGTGGAGACCGAGCCATCTTCAACAAGTTTTGGGTGGAAGTTGAATATGAAGAAATGCGGCTTTGCCACTGCTGGTGGACTCGGGCGTGTTGCAGATAATCGCACCTCGGGCCTTGAAATAGCTGGAAATATTGGCAAAGAGTCAGAGTCATTTCTGATGCAGAGTCATTATCTTGCAGAGTCATATATGTCAATGCAGGGTCACATCCCAATGAGACCTCTCCCTCTCGAGATCCTTGCTGGTGTCCTTCACCGAGGTGGGGCGTATCCATTTCCCAAGGAAATACGGAGGCGCGGATCGACGGGCGCCACCTTATCGTCTTAGAGGTCTCCCGTGCGTTCATTCCGTTGATTGATTTTTTCCCTATATACAGACTCAACACATTCTAGAACTTGGAAAAACACCGCGCCAAATCTCCCTCTGACTTACCCTCAAAATGATGCAGACTCGTCTAGTTGTTCTACGTCCCGCCGTCGCACCTGTCTGGTACGCGATTTATCTGTTTTTACGCCTAATATCGGTACTGACTGCTACTATTAGGATACACTGTAGCTTGTTTATTAGAGGTTTATGCTCCTGATCTCGACACAAAGTTGTTGGTGTGGTTGAAACGCCCGGTCTCGGATGGCATACTCCTGACTAATGCCCTTGGACCTATGCCCTTTCCGATTGATGAACAAGTTCATCCTCTCACAACCGTATTCCTGATAGCATGGGATCGGGAACATCAGAATGAGATGTTATTCAAACTAAAACAGCCGTATTCAAGCCTTCCTCTCCTGTTTCTAACCTCTGTCGCTTGTTGGATCCTGGGCCTGTTTGTACAGGATTTGGAACCCCATCATTCTTCCGAGCCTTGGTCACTGCTCGCTTGGCCTCTTGCGTGGCTCTAAGGCTTCCTGCAAGTTCAAAATGTTTTGCTCGCCGATCCGGAACAAGGGGAGCAGGCGCAACAAGAGAACGTGGTAAGCTTGCGCGAATGAGGTGTGCGTTGTGGAATGCATGCGTGTTAATCACGAAACGTTCGGTGGGTTGGTGTTCGATATAGGCCTTACTCTGACCAGATTCGACGCGCTCTTGCATCAATGGTTGATTACCCGATGCAGTGCATTTTGAGAGAGGACAATCGTGTTGTACATTGTACAGGAAATCTAAGCCCTATGGTCTGAAGATCATTTTCAAATACATAAACCGGTCCAATAGACGTACAGTAGAGGGAATGGCCATATAGGTAGCTTCTTCGTTGCGTCGAGCTAGCATTGGCATTCCAAATATCTCATGCCGTGCAGAGAGCACATGAAAAATGTCCAATATAACAAGTGCGCGGTCCCCTGTGATATTTGTCAAAATTTCGACAATGCGCCCGGTAACGCGGTCGTTATGCTATAAACTGGATATCAAGGAAATATAGCGATATTATAATGTTGAGCTCACATTTAACGGTGATTCCGCAAAGACCCATGATCCTACGGAACACTTATCTTCTGATTGTGCGATAACGTATCGGCAGGGCGTCCATTGTGAATTAACATCTTCTGAAGCGGAGTTGAGGGCCCTGCCCCCTTGTGTCATGCACCAAGGAGTGTACTTTCGACTCACCGCCTTCCTACTTGAATCTTTTTTGAGTGGTTCCAGTCTGAAAGAACCTAAGTGTTTTAAGTATCCGGAGATATACGGCAGAAATTAGGCCATACCATTAACAAGGCGTTCCGCACTGGTCCAGCCCATAAGAGCTTGGAGTGTCGGGTGAGCGTGAATAAAGCTGCGGACAGAGGACCCTGGTCTCTCCCACTCCCCCGCTGCTGTTGGCCACCAACCGCCCGTGAGACGATGCTTCAGTACTTCTTGCTTAGCCAATTGAAAGGCTATATCTCGACTTGGAGCAAGGTGGTTGGAAAAAATTGAACAGAATCTGAAAATGGCGTTGAAACATTCGAAAACTTCTGCCGCGACCCCCACAAGAGGACCAAAACGAAGGATATCTGCTTTCAAGTGTGCAAGAAGGTGCAGCTTGAGTTTATATATCATCTTCGATGGATCAATCATAGCAAATAAGTCGAGGACATTAGCGGTGGCAACTTCGATGTCAGACTGTGATCGGCAAACCGTTGAAAATATGAAGAAAACGTAGCGCCTCAGACATACAAGATATTCTTCCATGTTCCGTATCTCTGGCATCCACAATAATGCAGCGAGTTCTCCCACTGCTTTGGTAAGCAGAAACCGAGTGGCATCCACAAGATCGTAGACGTGAAACACATTGACCTGTGCGAGTGTTTTGAACTGTCGGCCAATTAGTGAATTGGCGTATTGCATGATATAGTTAGCGCGAATGGCATAGATGGAAAGCCCAGATCGTTCAGTGGATTGCAAACGAACAGAATATATCATCTTTTGGCTTGTTGTCCATGGGGTATGTGTGCCATGCCACAGGTATTTGACAACACCGAGAAGGATGGTGTGAAGGATTTCTACAGGAGTATCGACAGCAGGATCGAATCCTGTCGAGAATTGAATCAAACAGACCGCACATTTAACAAGCAAGCACATACCGTCCAACGTCAAGAATGGATTGTAGATATCACTTTTGTTCTCGTGTACCCAGGCCAGCAGTTCTGCCTGAATATCGGTCGCAGTCCGTTCAGGGTGTTTTTTACGCAATAATCGAGCGCGAGCTATAAGGTGGTCGATCCAGAATTGGGTGTAGGCATCTTTGGTGCCAGTATCAGTCTGATGATTCTGTACGTTCTGGGCTATACCCAGACAGGCCAATTCTACCTGGGCCTCGACGTCCTCGAGGGTCCCTGCTGCAGAACGAGGAAAGCCAGCCTGCATGTCTCAATACAGTGATAACCTGCAACGGAAAAGGTGGCTATTTACCTCGAAGAGACTATGAAACCCATCATCACTTTCTTTCGTTTGTTGCGTCCCGCCAATCAAGCATTTCCTGCATGGATGATTCCCATTTCCCCCTATGTGGCCGCAGACTTCACTTTGAGCAGGGTTATCACCTGGGCCGCAATTTGCATATATCTTGAACCTGACTTGCACTCCTGATTTTCCATGGCGAACCTTCACAGGCTTCTTATGTGTTGACCTATTAATTATTCAGTTCATAGAATTATGCACCGATAGGTTTGGTTTACTCAATCAGTTGCTTGATGCCGTGAAACTGCTCAGGAATACTAGCGATTTGTGAGGTCGAGACAAAGTGTACGTGAAATTCTTGTTGGAGTAATTTTCGGGGTAGGTTTCGATGGCTGATATAGGTGTTATAGTGTTTATTCCAGTTTTTCGTTCGGTTTCCGGACACATCGTCACCGAAAACATCTATCCAGCTGGTGTACAAGGGATCGCCTTCTGCTAGTGCACGGTCAGGATTAGGCATACGTGCACAATGTCCCGATGTTATAGCTTGAGCTTTTCCTTGTAAGCGAGTTTTGCAACCGCAGATTTTACGCAAACTCACCGCTCCAAGTAGGAACTAAACCCAAGTCCATCAAATCTAAAAAGTTATCCTTCAACTCCGAAGACTTTACCAAAATCACGTCGCCATCAACGACATGGGCAACAAACTGTGTGTTTGTTAGAATCAATCACAATTGCAACAGAAAACCTCGTACTTCGTTGTCCAAAGTGACAGGGTATGCATCTGCCAAGACATTCCCATCGTTATCCTCTAGCCATCGCACTGGAATGATAAATTGGCCATTTTTGAGGCGTGCAAGTTCGTCGATGTAGTAGTGGCGGGTACCAGCATCATACATGGGACTTAACATACGTTGATCAGCGTCTTTCCGCCATTTCTCAGCGTGATAAACCTCAGATATAACACCATCTGGAGGAATTACCGGATAGCGGCGAATATGGTCACATACTAAAGGGTTGGCCCAGTCCTAGGGGAAAAAATGTGTAATCTGAAGAGTATAAAGATGGTCTTATTCCTCACCATAGCCACCAAAGTTCTTGGATCATTCACTGAATATATGTTCCCTTTAGGGGACTTGTACTGTATGGTCGGCACTCCTGATGATTTACGGAGAGACGTCTGTACTTGGCGGAGATGGTATAAGGAGGGGACATCTCGAGCCCCCCCTTCACGGAGTACCCAGAGAAATACATTCATGAGCGAGTTTGAAATTCGCATTCTAGGAAGGTTGTCGAGTGTATCAAGAAGGAACATCTATACGGAATAGAAAGCGCATTGAATGATTGTTTGGCCGCATATTGAAGAGTCGACATACCATCTTTGATTCATATGGTGACCAATCCTCAGTGATTTTACGCTGATTTGCGTGGCCGCTGATTTGTTCCTCAATTAGGTCTGCATCTTCAGGGATGTCTATCCGTAAATGTCATTTCGAGAATGGAATTGAAGGAAAGGCAGACGGACGCGTATTCCGTAGTAGCTCGGTAAGTATATCTTCCTGTTCTAGTTCGTCCAGCAGTAGTTCATTGTGGCTTGCGTTTCTTCCAGGGAGAAAATCCGCACCATTCCAGAGATCGAAATTGGTGGCCTCTTGCTCCAGCCGCTTCCTCTGTTCAGCTGCAGCCTTTGTATGGTCGACTCCTGCATCGAAGATCTCGTTGGAAAATGCGTGGTTGTCCCACATTTCTTGTTCTTCCAGACTCGGTCGAGAAATTCCCGCTTTCACAATGACTGTAGGTTTCATAGCCGAAGATAAAATCGCGAAGTCCATCCTCTCCTCAGCGGTATTTTCATCTCGCATGGATTGTTCCCTGGCCGCTTGAATAGACTCCCTATTCTGCTGTGCACGGACACACCGGGCGTGTGCATCTGACTTTAAGTGATAGGCTAAGCTTTCTTTCAGTATCCACCCGCCGGTCTTTTCACGCAGTACTTCGCATATCTTGCATCGAACATGCTTGCAATCGTCTGACACCTCTACGACTGACAACCAGTTTGCATCGTCAGTCCGGAGTAATGTGGGCGGTGTAAGAACTCACAGTTAGGTAATTCGGTTTGCTTCTTGCGGCCTTTTGCCATTGTTTACAGAACCTTCAATAGATTTTAGAGAGCAAGCACAGAGCGGCCAAGTCAAGTCGGAGTCAGCGAGGTTCGCTAAAGACACTTTATTTTTGGCAAAGAATTTATTTTTGCAACACTGCGGCTATGCAGCTTATGTCACCGCGTTTGCAAACGCGATGATGTCACCGTGTACAAGCTGCCCAGGGGTGAAAGCACTACGTGGCGGTCACCAAAAAAATCAGTGGTTTCTCCGTATTAGAAAGCCACAGAAAGACACTTCAAAGTTCAGAGAACAACGTGCATTAACGTGCATAGACGCTGGAGACGAAACAGGACACACTCAGGCTGGCAGGTCCAATGTCCAGTAAGTTTATACCTCCTGTGCCGTATACAATGCTAAAGTAAGGCCGTGACGCAGCATTGCCAATGCGCGCGAAGTCCTCTTTTGTATGCGAGCATGGGTGGTACACAAGACTTGTCTTAGAGCACGAAGACTTGCGACAGGGTCTAGGAAGGCCAGACATGACGGTACGCGATTTAAATTGGTGCTGTTTTTATCTTAATCTTTATGTCTTGTAGTCCTTCTTTCACAGTTTTATCAAATACGAAAAGCAAGTCTTACAGGGTTATGCACTGCCGAACCTCGATTTGAAGACATTCATCCGATACGAAGATTGTTCGCAGCGCGTCGCCATGCGCACGGAGCAGATCGCCATTCAGTCGGCAGGACAAGTCAAAACGGCAGAGCTATTAAGCACTTTGATGATGGGCTACGCTTTGGCAGATACTCTTGCTTTGCACAGTGGGGATGTCCCTCGAAATCCTGTCCTTCGACCAAACGGACTCGTAGAGTCGAAATGGCCGGCAAGCACGCTTCCCTTATCCGAACCTAATACCTGACCTCAGCTGGCATTTTCAGCGCTATCATAAGCTCCAGAACGTAAAGAAACTCTTGTCCACCTTCAAGTCCACCGCATTGGATGTTGCGAACGATTTCAATCAAGACCTTGCGCCGATTGACACCAGTCTCCAACAATTAAAAGATCTCGCCCAAATTACGAAGGATATGGCCCACAGCAGGATTCTTCAGAATGTCCTCATTGCTGCCATGAATCTCAGGCAGATGTTAACGCAAACTGACTCCGCTGAACTCGAAGGCCCTGGAGAACTCAGTGTGACCTTAAGCCGGCATGAGGCGTGCGTATATCATCCTGCATCAAATGTTCTCCGTCTAACCATGTTCTCCGTCTAACCACTTCCAGAAGTTTGAGTGACGAGGAGCAGAAAAACGTCCTCGAGGTGTTCAGAACTGCTGAACAAGGTGGCATGCGCTTGCCTCTTCAAATCGCCCTATTCATTTCGCCGCTCGCCTTGCTGATGCCTGTCCGGCTGCATGCAAACAGATACAGTCAAGCAAATTTGGTACTAGTGAGCGGAACATCTTGTTGCTCAGTTTTTGCTAGTGTCTAACATATATGGAGGATTCACATGCGCTTGGGAACATGAAGCCACCTCTTTTGATATCCATAGAAAAGGCTATAATGGGAATGCTGTTCAGCATTGCTAGCGGAGAAGTGCGCGTCAAGGCGGGTGTTCGGGATCTCGTGGTTGGATTACCTTGGGCAGAGATCAACGATCTCGGCGACAATGATATTACCAATACCTGGTTTCAAACCTGTATGTATGAAATATGTTGCTTATAATCATAGATTCATGAAAATGTGCCATTCGCAGGTATATCGAACCCTAGTCGCGCAGCAAATATGGTCACCTTGACAGCTACCGAATGCAGCATCACAAGACCCGACGAGACTGGAGAAAATGCCAGTCCTGTAGCGAAGGCCAGCCATAATGAAACAAAGCAGAGCCGACACGATAACCCTACGATGAAGCTCGTAGAATACGACGAGGACGACAGGGAGGATCCAGAGCCAGAGCCAGAAAATCTGGTCGAACCAGACGAAGAGATTCCACTAGCGACGGAGGAAACACCGTCAGGAGCAGTCGCAGAGGGAGAGGAGAAGGACGGGGAGGATAAAGAAGATGATGCCCCAATGACAGAAGACACCGAGATGTCGGAAACAGTTGGCGCAGGGGAAGAGAAGGAGCACGAGGAGGAGGAATACGATGACCTGATGACGGGGGAGCAGGCAACAGGAACAATTGGTGTGGAGGAGGAGAGGCGAGACATTACCTCAATCGGAGGGATTAAGACGCGCAAGAGGAGGGGCTACTGGGAAGATGGGCAAATAAGAGGGCCGAAAAAAACCAAGATGAAACTCAATGAGAATATTACCGTGAAGGTGACGCCCAGAATCAAGTCGAAGAGGTCCAGGAAAAAACAAGAAAAGACACCAGCAATGGTTTCTCGAGGGATCAACCTATTAGACGACGACGTTCAAGATGATAAAATTCAAGAGTGGCCTGGGCCACTGCCAACTGAACTGGACGCCGACAGTAAAGAGTGGTATTTTACTGAGGCGATCATCACCCTAGATATCAACGAAACACCTGAAAAAGTCGAGGAGAAAGAGGAGTGGCAAATGGCTGATGCTATGGGCAATTGGCACAGATACAAGCCCGCCGTACATGTCAATATTTCTCTCGCTCTCTCACTCACATTGTTTCCCTTACTGACTACTTATACACAGCACGAGCAAATGATGAATTTACTGAAAGCCATTAAGAAGACTGTCGAAGCAAGCTATGTCGACGGCCAACCCGTGCTTATTGCTGATCCCGACAACTCAGCTATCAAGGTTTTCACGCACCGCGAACTGCAGACCATGTCTCCAGCTGTACGGCAAGAGTGGTTCAGAAATAAACACATAATCGAGACCGATCGCCCTCAGGGTGATGTGAAATTTAATAAGGAGGGTTTAGAGCGCATGGGCTGCATAACGAATATCGTATCGATCCAAGGTTGGCCTTTTGATATTTCAGTGGAGGGATTTATTAACATATTTTCTGTTAGACTTATCCATCGATGTAAAGGACAACTTGAACTCCCAAGTGCGGCAGGGAAGCTTGGCCCAGATGTTGGCATGCTCCAAATTGAAAAACGGCAAGTCAGCAAATGCGCTCGATCTCCCATTGCCTTTGGGGGCGTTCAATGCGAATGCCCTTTCTACGGATGCGGTGGCTTGGCGAGACGGAAATAAATACAATCCCGAAAAAGTCATACACTATCCAGCGAAGGATACCAAGTGGGGTCTTGTTGCATTGGCAGGTGCCTTGCATCCAATCCATATTGATGCTCTCGGTACTGGCACGTTCATAGATCCACTGACGGGCGCAAAATGGTGGATTATTGCAGTTCCCTTGCATCCTTCTGAGGGCTTTAGACAATTTGCCGATGTTTCCCAGTTTTTTTCTGAATGCTTCGACCTCGACAAGTCAGGCGAAGGACTTTGGAAATTGGAGGCGGTACTGCTTACTCCAGGGAGCAGGCTGTAGGTGTCAATTGTTTTTGGTTTTGCACATGACTTCATCTAATACCTCTTCAGTTACATGCGTCCCAACACGCCTCACGCTGTTTTCACCCCCGAGCATACCATATGCGAAGGTGGGCACTTCTTTGCTACTACCACAATGGCGGACACATTTTATGGTATTGTGCATGCCTTCGTGGGTGACAGCTACATCACCAATACTGCTCATCAAGCATGTTGGCTCCTACTGCGCCGTATCATGCAATTATACCATACCGGCCTTGTGGAAAGGAAATTCTCGGAGGATGGTACGTCACAGGTCCTAGCTGAATAATTATTGCTGACAACTGGTTGGTGGTAGACACGGCATCGGCGCATGTGCCCCATCTAAGAAACATGGACTCTTTATTGGATTTGTTGGCTACTTGCAACTTGTCTATCTTGTCCAATGTCCTCGACTTCGAAACGTACTGTTATCCGAACCAGGGTCCTGACGACGACCACGAGAAAGCAACAACCGAACACGAAGCTGAGGCAAATAACGTCAAAGGACTTACAAGTGATGAGGTTCGCCAAATGAAACTTTTCGATTACAACTCAAAATCACCAGATGACCGAGCGGGTTGTGTATACGTTCGTGGACTGGCTCTCGACTTGCTGAACTGGTTCACAGCAAATTACATGTTGGTGGAGCCAAGCGGCAAACCTGCAGTTGACACTTACGCTGTCCTCATCAACAATACGTGTCATCAGGCTTACATGGTTTGGCTTGCTAAAAAGAAAGCCGTCGATCAAGGAGTCAAGGGAGCACCGCATTGCACGCTCAGTCTGCTCGAACGTCAATTGCGCGGTCTCTTTCCCCAAGGCTCTGTAGCCTGTTCACTGCTAGAGAAGAAGCTGAATGCAAAGTCCGAGTGCGAGACGCTAATGTTCACGGACTTCATGGAGTGGAAAATCAAAGAGCGGCCAAAAAGTCGCCAATCTCATGAACCTGCAGATATTGTCGAGCTTGGTATGACTCCCTTGGACCACAAGTACGCCATGGGCTGTCTCATTAATTTTGACATTGCCAAACTTGAAGACTGTGAGTTTGGTCGCGTGTATCGTCTACAATAACTAACGTATAAACCATGATCAGATAATCTTCACGAATAGATGAACACGCCGTTGATATAGAGGGTTGTCATGAATTCAGGATGTAGAGTTGTAAATATCATGATCTTGTTCACCGAGGCTGCACAGGGCTGCACGTCGTCACTGGGTGTCATCAAATTACCGGCTAAGGTGACCCTGATATTCCCGACCTAAATTTAGATGATATTATGTAACGCGGATAACTGTCTTCCCACTCTGCCACATCTGCCCCAGGTTCAAGCATTCCCTTGTCATCGTCTTTATCTGCATCATGTTAAACCTCAGAAAGCGTCGTTCAGGCAAAGAGAAAGCCCTCTCGAGCGAGCCTTCCCCAATCAACACCGTGGATAACTCCCCTCCGGACGACACCGATGTTCACGATTCGAACAATGTTCCGAGCAATATTCTTGCTTTCCGTACCATCACCAGCATGCTTTCGCACATCCAATTCAACAAGAAATTTGAGATTCAAAGAACCACATACGATGCCTTGGAAACAAACGATCCGCGGCGCAAGGAAATCAAGATATGCAGTGCATTTGCTATCTTGGCCGTAATGGATGCAGAGGTCATCGCAGCCGTGGCTAAGCCTACTCAGCGAGTAACCGAAGTCATTGTATGTAGCCAAGCCTCCGAGAACACACCCTCACTTGTGTCACAGGAATCTTCAAGTGCTGAATCTACAAGCGCTGCTAAATCTAAAGGATTCTTTGGCCCATTTACCCACTGTTTCGCCTTCGGCAAGAATCCTGAGCGGGACGATCCAGAGCCACCTCAAAAAATCTCATTAAACACCGTGAAATACGAATTGTGTCCTGAGTTGAAAGGGGGCACTTCCGATGAGGCGATAAAAGGGTACACTGATCTATACTGGTGAGCACAGTTTAGAAAACGACCTTATAGATTAGTGTTTGCTAACCTATACCAAGGAAACGCCCATCACTAGTCAGGCACTTGTTCATTCTTACCAGGCTGTTCACCATGAACAACGAGAGCGACCCGAACGCCGACACGAATCACACTACACGTATTTTTTGCTACGTCGCTGGCACTTGCTTTCCGAAGATGCTCCGTCGGTTCCGAAACAAGCCCGTCTCGATCCCCTATTACAATGCTCTCACTGATATAAAAGCCGATGACTTAGAATTCATCCCCTCCGTCACACAAATCCCAATCGCAGACACTGGGATCGAAAGCGAGAGACAATTGTTGAAGTCTTTCGTACTCCCTACCGCCGGCCAGCTTGGCATCTCCACTCCATGCATAATCGAGCAAGCAAAGTTGGCCGCAGACGGAAAACCATTCCAGCTCTACACCAAAGATACATACAAGGAGTTCCATAAGCTATTTGTCTACGTCCTCACTTCGTTCCGGAACTCTCTTGAGTTCCTCAAAGCCAACAAGTGCACTACAGACGGTGCCCTTATCCCCGAAACTTTCAAAAATGCGCGGTTGGCTGTCGCTTTGATGGCATTTGCGCTTCTGAAATTGGTTGAAAGTAATGCGCTCCGGATGCACCTTAAACTCATCAAGGCCTCTCTTATTTTCGGCATTAAGAAATATCAACACGACGCAACACCAAAACCAGATGACGAGCTGGATGACGAGCTGGATGATGATGAGCTAGATGATGAACTCCAGGCAGTTAAACCCTATGTCCGCAAAGCAGGTATAGCATCAGACCTGGTCACGAACTACTTGGACTGGCTCAAGCTTCTTGCGACCCATTTCGACGCCATACAACTTATTATCAGATTTGTCAACGGGACATATTTCAAAGGAACCATCATCTCAACGAAACTTTTGGCTATTCCACCGATTATGATTACGAAACCTGTTGCATCGGTCACACCAGTTCACGGACAAGCACCACGGCAACTTTCGCAAATGCCATGGCATGAATTGTTCGCGGATTCTGGTGTCTTTCCACTTACGGGCAATGAAACCAACGCCAAAATATACGATTTTCTCTCAGAAACCGTCGGCGCTGCCGGAGCCATCGATTGGGCCATCAAACGATGGGGGGAACGTGTACCTATGCGTTCAGGCACCAGGAAGCTTCTTCAGGATGTCCGCCCGAATCGTTCTGAGAAAGTCGTCGACGAACTCATCACAGTACTCACAGATTTGAAAGTAGAGCGATTACCTTCCCCGATTGACAGGGCCGTAACTGTGAAACTGCTGCTGGATCAGCTTGAGCTGATCAAGAAAGCGAGTCCATGGGTGGAGCCCGCCTCCGAAACGGCCGCATGCACTGAAATCCTGAGGTTATTCAAGGAGTTACAAGCCGACATTCTGGTTTTCAGAACTCTTGCCGCACCGCAATTCAAGGGCACACTGCATTGCGAAGCTTGCCTAGCAAGTTTCATGTGCCCGGACGTTCAAAACAGCAAAGTGAAGCCTATATGGCAAGGTTTGGCGGTGAGTTATGTTTCCAACTTATCTGTTTCAGCTGTCTCATTTCTTGAAAAAGGGGTTTCGATCCAACATTGGAGTGTCAAAATTATGTTGCCCAGTGTGTTTAAAGCTCCTCACCCTCTTAAATCCGAGCGCCATTGTCAAAGGCTCCCACAACACCATCACAGCTTGTTCGCTGCCCCCATGGCTTCCGGCGCACATTGTGGACTCGATGAATGAATACTTTGCGGCGCAGTTAAAAGAGGCGCTTGATCAGATTATGCAAGACCCGGATTCAGGACGCGGCCGTACGAAATCCACAGGTTCACACAGACTTTCTCAGGACAGTGCTGATGGCGCTGGTGGCTTTCTTCCAGCATTTACGAATATTCAGTATAACGCTGTGATTGATATTGGCCGCACTATTAATATTATTACGAAGAAATGAAGTTACTGAGGTAAGTCTACATCTTCTCATCGCTTCGTTCTTTCCTGACATTCCTAATACTTAGAGCCTTGATAGAGCCTGTATAGGTCTCATATCCTGACTACATTGTGTCTGCCTTTGCCTCGTCGAACGATCTATTTCGTTTTTTTGCTTTCATGACTGCAACGCTCACGATATCCCGCTTGCTATCGACACCCCGCTATTCTTCATTTGTATTGAATGGGCGTGCCAGTGGTGTACTTGAATCATCGGCCAGGACTCAGGGTCCGACCACATATGCATCGGAGGAGCAATCACGAAGATGTATATACTACGTCAACACTGCCACGATATACAACCTTGTTATCCGCAATCCTGGGAAGTTAAGAGTGTGTGTATGCATAGTGCCAAGGGTGAGTGGCACCCCAAGGTGTGTGTGTGCGATGACTGGCTTGTGAGACGCTGCTCCATCTCGCCACCATGTGCGAGTACACTGTTGCGCGTGTCGTTGTAATCGAACATGGCTTCCATGTACGTACTCAATGTTTTGACATAAACTTTATATGGAGTCACTTCCTTGCCGATCTCTCGAGTCATTACAGATATTCGAGTCACCATGAAACTTATATATTAGGTCCATCTGTTTCATTGTTCCTGCAATGGCGTCTTTCGACTCCTTCCTACCTTCCCGGATGGTCCCTGCCACCGCTACTCCTCAAGTGCCTCCTTCCACAGCTCCTGCTCCAGCGGTTACTGCTCCAACAGTTACTGCTCCCCAGCCGCGGCGCCCACTACAGAGGGAAGGAGCCATGTTCTTCCTTACAGAAGCCGAACAAGCTATGGCAGACGCCATGCTGAGGTCGAGTCCGACGCCAGAGCCGGTACTGGGCAAGAGAGGACATCAAGCAGATGGTTTAACAGCTGATGGCGACGCTGAATCCGACGACGAATCTTCATCGACACCGCGCCCCGAGCTATCAATGCCTCTAAGTAGCAATATAGCTGCTGCAACAGTACGTTACGCGGCGAAGAAGAAGCTTCGTTCCGAGCAGCGAGATGAAGTAGATGCATTCTTGTTGGTGGGTTCATCTTTAATATACAGCGGTGGTTGTGTCTAACCCTCTTCCAGGACACAGCACTTGGCCGACAGGCCAAGTTGTTTGTGTGCATGTTGTCAGTGGAAAACAAAATTGACGCTTTCCGATCGGCTGCACCACCCTACCAATTATCGGAGGAACTGAAAGTACGTGTGGATTCATATTGTCAGTGCCCTCACTGCTCAGTGCTAAACCGATCTATAGACCAACATCAATAACTATAGCGTAGCTGTCATGCTTTCGGTTAATGTCAGCGCTTACAAGGGCGGCGTCCCTCGCAACCATGTTCTGGTTTGTGTGATACCTATCATATGAACCTCACGGCTAAAATTTCTGCAGGATATTCTCAAGAGGTATCGTTTCGATTTGCCACCAGGTATCGAGCATGATCTTGCCAATTGGGAGAAAATTTCGGCATATGTTAGCTATGCGCTCACTCAAACTCGTTCCAAAGTCAAGAAAGCGGTCCGTGGTATTATCAATGTATGTTCCTCTTCAATAGAACACTTACACTCTACTTCTGTATAGATCAGAGAAAGCATAAAGGCCAACACCAACATATTTACCCTTTCACAAGCAATTGTCCAATCTACCCCCTGTCGTACAACAGTTCAGCTTTGCGCCCGTGTTGCGCTCATGGTATGTTTGCATTATTCATGTTCATGACATTGAACCCTGAACATTGAGGTTAGCGCGCAATTCATGAAGAATGCAATGGCGGCGAAAAATACTGGAATTTGATTGATGCACGTCTTGAATTCATCCGATCAAGAGCAGGATCCTCAGCCTCTAAAATGGCAAAGTGAAGTGTCATATCTTAATTCTGCTTCACCGATATGTGCTGATGTTTTATATGCAGGGCATTCAATGAGGTTTTGAGGCTTGATCGTGCCAAATATGGCGCGGATGACGAGTACATAATAGGGGATACCATCACTGATGAGTGGCAGCAACGTGTTGATGAGGTGGTTGCAGGGACTTCTGATACATAATTATGGGTATATAATACTGAAGGTGGTGTATGTGGGTTCAACCCCCCATACCATTGGTGTCGGTCATGAAATCACCACTAGGTTTCACAAAAAATATCTTGATAAATCAATATTTCGTATCAGCTGGTCTCCGTGTGAATCATCCAGTAAGACATGTGTGTACTAAGAGTTCAAAAGCGTGGTTTTCCTCGGTATGATCATTGGTAGCCATAACGACAGGTAATCGAGGGCTAAGATTTTGTACAGTTTTTGTGTTTCACAGAATGTTGGAACACTTCGTGAAAATAGCTGGCTGCAGTTCACAAAATTTAGTCCATGCTGGTTAGCATGACTAGTGTCTGCGTCATGAGTCTGCATCCAGTAACAATCATAAAATTATAGTTAATCTTAGCCTTTACATTGAGTTGCGCCCAACCCGCTACAGATGTGGTCAACATATTCATGTAGGTGAGTAGCCAAGCCATTGAAAGATATTACAAAAAATATGTCCGAACAGGCCCTAGACACAACTCTCGGGAACTAAACAATATCATTGATGATTGATGATTGAGAGCTGAATCGTTGTAGGGTTTCTGCGTTTCACGGATTGTTGAACCGCTTTGCGAAATTGCATGGCTGGAATGTTCAAACTCCAGTCAACACTAGGTCGCATGACTAGTGGTTGCATTGTGAGCCTTCATCCGCCAATACGCCTGAAAATATGATGGATAATAGGAATTAAATTGTATTGCTCGAGACCTTCTATAAATGTGGAATACATATTTTTGAGGGTATGCTGCTAAGCTGCTGAAAAACATACGAACAGCGCAAATGGTTTCGTGGTTTGAGACTTAATTAGACGGCGGTAGCTATGATCTGAATAGAGCGGACCACACATTGGGGCTGGCCACTGTCCAAGCTACCAAAATTCGTGAACAATTTATGTGATTGCATGTGGTACCCGCATCAACTGTGATCACGGTGCCCAAATCCCGGAGTCAAACTGTCAGCAACATTCCGTCCACGTTGGCGCAACGTTCTGAGAATACCTCAACGTCGTGAGAATTTCACGTTACAAACATGTTTTGCAGATATGGCGGTGTACTCCTTACCATTAAAGGTGAGGCCGGTATTGAGCCGAGTAGGCCATTGAGGTGAAGCGAAATTGAATAGGCATCGTTGATGGAGCCATGCCACGTGATCGTGTGAATAGGGGAACGATGGTTTGAACGAGGCTTGCGTCTCGAGGGCTCTAAAGCTTTTCTCCAAGACCCTTCAAGGGCTTTCAAAGGCTCTGGAGGCCATGGCATCGTTTGGAGCGCCGGTTTTGCCCCCAATGCCTGACTTTTCATCTTCACACTCTTCTTTTCCGACCGCTGGCGACATGAAGCTCCATCTTCAGAACATTCTCCACAAGAAGGTCGAGCAGCTTCAACTCGCAGGCAATCTTGGGCAGCGCGTGCTTCACCAACAATCAGAGCTTGAAGTTCGCATCAAGCAGATAGAGGCGTTGGAAGTAGATAAGGATGAGGACGATGAACTCGACCAGGAGGCGCGTCAGCGATATCAGGAGCTAGCAGACACAATCGTGGCATGGGACGAGGAGAACGTACAGCTGTCGACATGTTTCGGAAACAATGCAAAGGTTCGTGGCACTTGGACTATGCCACCAAAATCAGCGCTCATTTTCTCCGCAGGACCTCTTGAATGTCGGTCTTCATTCTCCTGCCATGCAATACACCGAGCTATCTCGTGATGAGCCTGAGCGCACAAAGTCAGCAACTGGCACATCTGTCGCTCAGTCTAGACGCGCCAAAAATGCGGCCCACAGAGCTGATGATGTCGGTGAGCAACTATTACGTCCTAGTGCGCATCGAGCGTGGAGTTTACCATAAACTTCCTACAGAATTTGCCTTTGAAATAGGCAGTGGGCTCCTAACGGAAGTTCGACGCCTTCAATCACTCCTCGGAGAACGCGATAAAGCTATCCAAGACATGAAAGAAGAGAAGGATGATCTGGAGAAGTCTGTAGAAGGGCTCAGGACTGCACTGAAGCAACAGGAACAAAGCAGCGGTGCGTTTACACTGTTGGAATGTGTTGGATTGATCTCATGTGCGAACTATGCTTCGTAGACAAGTTCAAAGAAGAGAATTGGAATCTCGAAGTTCGTCAGCAAGAACTGATGAACCGCAATGAGGATCTTACGGCATCCATTCAACGTCTTGAATCTGATCACAAAAGACTGACGAAGAACTTGGCTCAATCCCGGGACGCCGTCGATCAGCACAAGAACGAAGCTGAACGACTCAACAATGTCGTCGAGGAAATCAAGGCTAAGCACGACACGGATATCGCCCAGGCCCGCAAACATGCTGCTAGTCTCACTCGTGACAAGTCGGATCTTCAGCAGGCATTAGACACCATGAAGGCAGACGTTGCCCGTGCTGCAAGGCGACTCCCGCGATATGGCTCCCCACTTACCCCTGGCGGTCCTGAATCCAAAGATTTCCTCACTCCTGCTGGCCACGATGATCCCGACGATGTCTTTGGTACGACTGGCCGCGGATCCACGAACCGCAGAAACTTGGATGTGTCGTCGTTGTTCCCTCCAGACGAATTTGGCATGGACCTCAATGAGTCTCCCGACCCTTCGCCCCTTCGCAGACCATTCCTCGCCGCCAATCATCCAACCAACGAAATCGAAGCCTTACAACAACGACTCGCGCATGCTCAGAGGCAGATTAACACGCTCAAAGGATCGCTGAACCGCGAAAAGCAGCTCAGAATGCGTCTGGAAGGTGCAGATGCACAGGGTCAAGACTTCGACGAGGATCAAACTGAAGGTTTCATTGACGAAAATACCGCAGTTCTGGAGAACAAGAAGCCCGCGAAACGCGCAACGCCATTCAAGGTCGGAGGTCGCTCTACTCGTGGCCGCGGCCGCGGACGCGGACGTGGTGGTGTCACTCTCATCCAGAGGCTTGGAATGGCTGCCGGCAGCCCTTCCTCAGATTACAACGATGACGATCACCACTTGTCGGACGAATCTCCACCGCCCCCCGTGCCCTCCATCCCCATCAACTTCAACAACGCCGACGATGAGGAGGAGCAGTCCCAATTCTTCAGCAACGGCCGCGACGTCGATCAGGAGGACGATCAAGAGGAGGTTCTCGACCAGCGCTCGCGCTCACCTTCGCCGACGCCCGCTGCTCCCGAGGTGCATTCGAACCGAACAAGCGTCGACGGAATGGACCCTGCCTTTGCGAACGTCTTGCGCCGGACGCCATCCAATGGATCGTATACTAGCAGTCCGTTGCGCCAGGCTGTTCTCGGCCGCTCTGCCAGAGGCGGCGCCGTCGGCCGCAGAAAGCGTGGCGGGGTGCCCTTCAAGGAGGCGCGGCCGCCGTCGATCGTGGATGCCCCAGAGGTACTTGCAGCCGAACTCGGCGGCTTCGAGGAGTCGCCGCTCAAAGCATACAACACCTCGCTGCTCAACGACACGGAGATTATCGAAGAGGACGACGACGACGCGGAGTACATCCGCGTCAAGAAGGTCGAGAAGGTCGAGTTTGGGTGCCAGACGGAGTTTGTCGAGGATGAGAAGACAGTGGTTCTTGCTGCGCCGCCCGTTATCGCGCCCGTCGAACCCGAGCCAGAGCCCGTCCCGGCCCTACCTCCTGTCGCCCATGTGGAAGTTGGCATCCAGTCGGAAGCGGAGCCTGAGCCTGTTGCTCCACCGCCCATAATTGCACCGCCGCCCGTTGTACGCACCGAGATGGGCATCCAGTCGGAGCCCGAATCGGAGCCCGTTCTGCCTCCCAAACCTGTCATGGTGGAAATGTCTCTTCAAACTGACCCTGAGCCGGTGGTGGTAATCGAGAAGGCGGAGTTGGGCATCCAGCATGATGCACCCGAGCCCCCTCGGCCACTGCCTCCTGTCTTGGTGGAGAGCAGCGTTGGAACTGATCCGCTCCCGCAACCTGTTCCCGTCCCTGCACCAGCGATTATCGGAAAGGGCTTGCCGCCTCTGGTCACTTCAGATACTGGGCGCAGGGCCACTATCACACAGGCAGACGTCTCGCGCACGAACAGCAGCGCGGGCGATACAACCATCACGCGCACGTTCCTGGGTGCTCCCGTGGTCGATGAGGACGAGATAGACGAGGGCGAAGAGACAGAAACGGGCGCCGAGACAGAAGACGATTACCACGATGCGCGCCAAAGCATTGTGATGACGACGCCGTCCGAGGACTTCCACTCCGTGCGCACGATGACGGACAACGACTACTCGGACTCGGAGGACGATGCAGAGAGCATCAAGGCGTCTCACTTCTCGAGCAAGCACCGGCGGTCGGCCGCATCGCTCAATCGGCCACCGACGTCAGCTTCGTCATACTTCGCGCCTGTTCCAGCAAGGTCAGTCTCGTACGAGACGGTTGGTGTCAGTGCGGATCTGTACGAGCTACCAGAGCCCGTTGTTATCCATGCGCAGAAGCCCGAGGTTAAGGAGATGTCGATACAGACAGACGAATGGAAGCCCCCTGCGTCGTCCGCGCCTGTCATATCGTCGGTCGTCCCCTCCCCGTCGCCCAAGCCTGGCCTCTATCGCGTGGGCTCCACTAACAGCCATCAATTCCAGTTCGTCCCTCCGCCTATTGGCACGTCGGTGCATGCGCCCGTCTTCACTGCGCCTTCGCCCGTAAATACGCCTCTGTCAAGCGTCTTCCGCGAGTCGTCCTCCGGTACAGGCTCGATCGGTCGCAGGCCCGTGACGGCGGACAGGCAGTCGATAGAGTCTCTGTTCTCCAGCGCCACCGCGGATGATGCGCCAAGTCGCTCCCGCGTTCCTTCGTCGTCAACGAATGGTCCCATTCTGGCGTCGATGGACAAGACGAGACCGCCGGTGATGTCGCTTCCCCCACCACCGAAATTGCCGCCACCACCCAACAGCATGCCCCCACCGAACTTCATCCCGGACCGCCGCATGGCCACAAACGGCATTCGCGACGGCCCGCCACCCCGGCCCTCATCGCCGCCGCCCGCAGACCTCATCCAGCGCGCGACGACGCCGCTCGGATCTATTCTTTCTGTGCCCGGAGCTAATCACAATCAGTACAGTGTTCGCTCGCTCTCTGCGAGCATGCCACCGTCGCAGGCTGGGCTGCGCCAGCCGCCGTCGACAAGCAGCTTCCGCTCAGCGGCGCACGCGCCTGGCCACATGTACGTGCCCTCGGGCACGCTGTCGTCGCACAGCGTGCGTGAGCGTGAGCGTAGCGCACGCTCGACGACGTCGCTGACGTCGGACCACAGCGGTGTCGCGTCGCCGCGCTCGTCGATGTCGTCAGACCGCCACCAGGCGCACTACGATGAGCGCTCTGCACCGGCAGCGGGCGCGCCGTCGACGCCGAATAAGTCAGCAGACATGACGCCTCGCGCGAACAACGTGATGTCGACGGACCCGACGATCATCCATGCGATCACACAGACGATGATCGGCGAGTTCTTGTACAAGTACACGCGCCGCGCGATTGGGAAGGGTGTCGGCGAGAAGCGGCACAAGCGCTTCTTCTGGGTGCACCCCTATACGAAAACGCTGTATTGGAGCTCGGCGGACCCGGGCTCGTCGAACGTGTCAGAATCGAGTGCGAAGAGTGGTATGTCGTTTTATGTAGTTGGGGTGTTCGGGGTGAGCTCATGCAAGTTGTTTAACTTTTAGCTTATATCGAAGGTGTGCGCTCGGTGCTTGATCCCAACCCCATGCCGCCGGGCCTCTATCAGTACAGCGTTGTTGTTTCGACTCCGCAACGCGAGATGAAGATCACCGCCCTGACTAAAGAAAGACACGATATCTGGCTGAACGTATGTTTCCGTAATAAATTTCTGTGGACGTATTCTGACGACACCTCCCTTTAGGCACTCAAATATCTCCTTTCCCGCCCAAACAATCCGAGCGTCGTGTCGCCGGGGAATAACAACATCCTCCCTCAGACTCCCGACAATACTGATCACAGTCGACGGCCGCCCCTGGCTACCAGTCCTCAGAGCCAGCGCAGTGCCCGCAGCCCTGTAGCCGGCGAACCGTGGAACACGACACCACGCGGACAGCGGAGTCGGTCGCAGCTCTCCGTCGGGCGCTCTGGCTCGAAACGCTCTGGCACCCCTGCACTAGAATATCTGCGCTGGAATGCGCCGGAGAGCCCGTACAGCCCCGACCGCTCTTTCGTCGATGTGCCTGCGCCCGACGCGGACGACCTGGACTTCGAGCTACACGGCGAAAATGTATCCGACGACGGCTTCGAGGGCCTCGAAAATGTGCGTGCTTGCTGTGACGGGCGCCACACTGTTGGTGGACACCATCACCACCATCACCACCACCTTCCCGCCCAAGACACCCAAACCAACCAGGGAACGCTAACCAGTCGCAGGAGCATCGACAACCGGCATCTGGAACCCGTTGCCGCTGAACATGTACGCCCTGCGTCGCCCGCGTGGTCGTTCCGGTCACGGACGGGTAGCGCACAGTCTCACGAAGGCGGAACAGGAGGTGGTATCTTCTCCTGGGGCCGCCGTGAGGATGGCAAATCGCGATTCGGCTCAAGGCGGTCGACAAAGACGTCGGTTCCTGCACTAGAATAGCTGCGCTGAGGTTTAGGCGCTGCTCCGGACTGACCCACACTGATTGCTTTTCTATCACTTCGTTTATTCCTGCGTTTGGTTTGATGCTACTTATCTCGCTGTCTGTTTTCTTTTTCTCTAGTTACGCTCCGTATAATCGCAATGTTTGCGCCACAATCATACAATACACTACCATATGATATCCACGTTCTTTTACTCTATCTTTTTTTCCTTTGAGTCTTTCTCCGTTTACTTGATCTCCTTCTCTGCATTCTTTATACCTCTTATTTTCGGTGTAAGCAGTTATCTTGTGTCATATTACGAACCAATACCACTCATTTTGCTCCTTCCGTTAGCTTTAGCGGCGCAATGAGTTCGAGCAAAATTTAATGGATCAATACCAGTCCAGTCTAGAGCTGTCTAGTTATCGAAGTGGGTACTCTTATGAGCATGAGGATTGGGACGTGGTGAATGATTATATTTGTTACCCAACTGTTACCTCGGATCTGCCGCAAGTGCGTGCGACCGGCAAATCCAGGTGATTCTAGATCCATAAACTCAATCGCCACGTTGCAAAACATCTCTCTTGTTTGGACGGCCAACTCAAGCCAACTCACTGCAGCCTGCAGGATTCTACCTTAAGGCCTCAACTACTTAGCCACATGCATGCTGATTGAATTCGAGCAGTCGGATCTCGGCCGGCTCCATATCTATGTTTGAATAGGCTAGGCCTTTGACCACTTTCAGAATCAATGACGGTCACTCCATCGCCCCCGGAAATTGACTTCGTATAAGTATACGACAATGCGATCCTGCGAGCAGTCCAAATCGAACGTCGACATCTAGCACTCCGGGTTGTTGCAACCAGGCTCTATATAACTCCGAGCTACCAGCTACTTTCAAAGAACACCCAAAGACTAACACAGACAATCGGTAGGCCTCCTTTCCGCTCCGCAGTCGAACTTTCGCTGATTATCTTTAGTGCTCACGTCATATCAAGCCATGACCACCTACGTCAATGCATCTTGCCACTGCGAGCTGAATGCCTTTCGCGTGGCGTTCGACACCGCGTCGCTTCCGATATTCAACGACATTTGCCACTGCTCAACGTGCCGCCATTCATCGGGGCAGATGGCGGGGCAATACGTTCCTATCAAGGGCATTCCGTTGCAGCGCACAAGCGGACTGAGCGTCCACAGCAGTCGTAGCCCTAGCCGCCTGGAGTCCCTGGACGACTCGGAGGACTCGGACACATCGCACAAGTTCTCGCACCACGGAAATATCGTGAGAGCGCCAAAAGCCAACGGGTTGCTGGCCCCGCCTTCTATTAGCATCGTGCACGCGGAAACTGCCTACGAGCTGAGCGACCTCACGGCGTATAATTCCTCCCCCAATGTCACCAGATACTTCTGCAAATCATGCTCGGCCCACATTTTCTGGGTACTCCACAAGAGCGATGGCGACATATGGACGGTGTCCGTCGGGATCCTTGACAAGGTAGCAGGCATCGTCAAAGTCGGACATCACGAATGGATTGGAGACACCGTCGATGGAGGAATAGCCGATCACCTGAGGGTTGTCGACGGGCTGACGCTGCCGCGGTACAAGGAGAGAAAGGGCTCGGAGGAACTTCCTTTTCCCTGGAGAGCCGCCGAATACGCGCCATCCATCCCAGACGAAGGGGGCCATGGAAAGCCAGCCGACCGGCTCAAGGGTTTCTGCCACTGCGGCACCATTTCCTTCGAAATCACGCGTCCTTCAGAGGAATCGCTCACCCCGACTGCGGCGTATCCGGATCTGATCTACCCCTACGGCGGGTCGCGGCTGTCCAAGATCAACAACGTGAATGACGATAAATGGTGGCTCCGTCCACTCGCCTTCGCCAGTCCTACCAAGTATCTTGCGGGCCACTGCATGTGCACTTTCTGCCGATTCACCAGCGGATACGAAATCCAGTCCTGGGCATTTATTCCCCTTGCGAATATTATGCGGGCAGGCACCGACATCCCTCTGTGCTTTGAGAATGAGTCTGAGCGGCCTAAGGGGCTGAAGCAGTATATCTCAAGCCCCGGCGAATATACCGAATTCTGCGGAGTGTGCGGCGCAACCGCGTTTTCCTGGCAGGCGGGGACGACTGATTTAGTGCACGTTTCTGTGGGGCTGTTGGACGAGACGAAAGAAGGTGCTCGTTCGGACGGATGGCTTGAGTGGCATAGAGAGCGAGTTAGCTACGGGGAGAAGGCACTGGACACCGCCGTCGCTCAAGGTTTGGCGGAGGGGTTGAAAGCGGTAGCTCTATAAATAGATATGTGCCATTTATAACTTGGATAATTCTAATGTCTGTATGCGATGAATTCTTCCTACTTCCAATCGCCATCGCGTGAATCGAAAAGCCGCGGAGAAGACATATAACTATCATAAGGTCTACGTAACTAAAACCATCTCGGAAACACGGACACATCGTCCACGTACGCCGCATGAGGGAACTCAAATCCGTTTTGCAAGAAAAGGGTATCATGTCCGCGCGCAATCACTGTTACCTGAAAGTTAAAATACGTCACTCCTTCAGTTGGCATGAAAGTGGCTTGTGCCGCATCCAGAACGTCGACGTTGTTCCAGAACACAGACACCAAAGTGCCAGTCGGAGGCTGGGGCACCGGGAACAGAATGCTGTTGGAGACGAAGAGGGATATAATATACGATTGCCCGGGTACTGTTTCTATCAGTATCGGCACATATGTCAGTGTCGATCCAAACGAAGGGGAATCGGGGGAAGGGGGAGCAAAAAAGAAATTCGCAGAGGAGGTGCCGCTATGAGCAGACCCGGGCTCGCTACCGATCAGAACAAAATCGTAGTTGAATTCGAAGAAACGCTCCCAAAAGTTGCTAAACTCGAACGGACATGAGACGGTTTGAGTGTCGACGCAGGTGAAGTCCTGGAATGAGCCATCTTGGATCAGGCTAGTGCGATTATATCCCAACGAATTTATGATCTGGATGTCGCCGGCTTGCCCATTATTTGTTGCGGTTGAGCTGTCGGTTGCTGTATCATACTAAATGCTAGTTATTCAATTTGAATTCTTTGATTACTCTGAAATACGTACCATGCTGCAGATATTGGCTGTAGGGGTTCCGTTGACGACTGCTGTCCAGATATTGAAGTAGGCGCAGGCCCCGCTGCTGAGGCCATCACTCGACACAGTGAATGCACGAACATTACAGTGCTCCGCACAAGCATTTACGTCGTAGGTAGCAAGCGACTCAAAACCCATGTACTTTTGGAAATATGAAGTACAATACTCAGTTTATTAGTCTGTTGATACGATTGGAAACGCTTACACCGATGGCGTTGTTAGCTTCATCAAGAGGAGCGGGGAATGCCAGCGTAAAAAATTGCGGAGCCGGGGGGATATCTCTGGTGACAATGGTTGGTCCACTTTGTAGCGGTGTGACCTTGTGATTGCGTATGTCGGAGAATATGCTGTTGAAATCCGTCTTGCCGTGGATGGGTGGCGGGGTGTCGGGAATAGTACTAGAAGCTCCACCGGGGTAAAGGGAAGCTAAAAAATCATGTCCGAGAAACTATCAGCCATTGGTCCTTCCATAGTAGCTAGAGCTGATACTTTACCTCCTTACGCAATTTGTTGGAAGACGATTCCTGTCCCCCAGAGCACAGAGAGAAAAGATCGAAGAGATGGCTTCATCTTGTTTTCTTAGCTGAGGGCCGACCGTGAAGGAAGACGGCCTTCATCTCTTTAAATAAAACGCAGCTCAAGGCCAGGCGGCGGGATATCCGTGGATTGTGGAGATCAGCTGTCAAAACAGATCATCGAAATCCCATCTTGTGTTGAGCATGCGAAAAGTACTTGTATTCGATGTCACAATTCATATTGTGATCCAAGTGCAACAGCGCCGGGGTTTGGACATCGAATTGACATGGTAATTATTTCATTATTAGACCGCCAATTATAACGATGAACCAACTAGGGCATATGTATAGTCCTCCAAGTTGAAGTCTATTGCACAGTAAGTACATGGTCCAGCACCTCGGTGAACCTGCAAAACCTAGGCAATTAGTGAGATATCGCAGCAGCCTACGCGCCGCCGCCAGTACTACTACAGATCGTAAGATACGTGCCCCGACGGCAGACTACGCAATGGTCCTCTCCAAACGGGGCCAGAATAGCGGGCGGTATAAATAAAGGAAGTCAGCGACACGCCTGTGTCAACTCCCGCCCCCACTTCTCGCACTTGCACCGCTCTAACGACCGTATCAGTGCATATCAAGGATCGTTATCACCTCGGCACGGCGAGGTACCATCGTTGGGTGTGTATATTAGGCAGAGAGACAGAGTGTGGGCGAGTTCGCGACACCGACAGCATCCGGAAAAACGGCGGATAAGCGTGTTTTTTCCTCGGCACTTCGAAAGATCATGAGCGCGCCTGCAAGATCTCGAAATAGGCCGTGTATTCGTCCGGCGTCATCAGGTCGTGGTCCTCCTCCGTGACCTGCGAGTAGGGTTTCGGGAACCCGTTCACTATCATGCAAACACCATATCAGTTGTATTTTTGGCGTTAGATAAAGCTGTACTCACCGTTAACAGGAGGGTCATCCAGCGGCTCCAAGTTTTCCTCGGCTTGTTCAAGCATGAAAGCATCTGCCGCCTCCGCGGCGAAGGCAGACACGGCGCTGTTTCCGTTATAGGATCCAAACCCATTAACCCCCAGATGTCCGTTTCCGTTTGCATAGCCGTGCCCGTTGGTAGGGGGCAGCTCATCAACCTTGGCCTGCTTGATCTTCGACGCCGTGCCAACGTCTTCCTGGCTCCTCGATCGCTTGCGGTACGCATTGAGAGATTCCAGGTACTGCACGTCGGGCTTCTCGTCTCGGTCGTCGTCATTGAGAAAGTCCGGCGAGTTGGACGACGAGGACGACTGGTGCCCCGTGGCAGTGGGCGTCACTTGCGCCGAAGCAGCCGCAGATGATGCTGCAAGCGATGCGTAATACTGATCATACACTGGATAAAAGGTTATAGAGAAACGTGGACGTGCATTGAATGAATACGCACTATCAGATTCGACGTTGATGATAGGTTTCACGTCCTCTGCTGTGGCACCATACGACTGCAAGGTGGCTCCGTGCCCTTGCTGTCGGGACGAGCCACCCACGACACCTAGCCCTTTTAGAATATCGTCGTTCGACATCGTGCCGTTCAACGCCGCCTCCCGTACGCTCTCCTTCACACCGAGCGCCGTCAGGTCGCCAGTGATTGTGCTCTTCAAATGCCACGCGGGGAGCGCGTTTTGCTGTCGCTTCACCTCCGCCTCCGCATCCCGCTCGAGCCTGCGCGTCGACTCGTCCTTGTCCATCGCCATCATCACACCCACGCCCTCGTCCTCCTTGCGCCCGCCATCCGCCCCAGCGACCTTGAGCCCACTCCCGGTTGCCGCCGCCTTGCTTTTGTCCGATTCCGACGGGTTGTTCTTGATCCACGCGGCGACATCGAAGGCCGGCAGGATCATGGCCTCGCTTTTCTGCAGCCCCTCGCGGATGAACCGCATCTGGTTGTTAAACCGCTGCATGCGGTCCTTACTGCCCTGCACGCTCTCCGCGTTCTCGTTGTCGACGACCTCGGCACGGCAGATCTCGCAGAGGAGCAAGCCTTGCGCGAAATCCATCAGCTTGTCCACCTCCAGCGGCGAGTAGCTCTGCTTGCACTGCGGGCAAATGTAGCCCTTGTTATCGAGCTCCTGTACACCCGTCAGCGGCGCCTCAGCAAGAATAAAATTACGCACATTGCGCAGCGTAGAGTCGATGATGTACCGCATCTTGGCAATTCTCCACTTCACCACGTTGCAAAAATGCTCGTAATCGATGTAGTAGTACTGCTTTCCGACACTCCGCTGGGCGCCTTCTTTGAGCTCATTCTGACGATAGCTGAGAGAAGTTAGTAGATACATCCTAGCAGAAATAATTACGCACATCTTGACCAGTGAGTCATTCGCCAGAACTGCGATGACCTTGTTCAGCTCCTTGGGCTGTAGCCCCATACGACCGGCCAAATCATCGTCCTTGAGACTGGAGAAGGATCAAAAATGGTCAGAAACCAGCAACTGATATACTTACACAGGATGCCTTGCGAGCTGATCCATGATAATGGTGAACTTTGGCTCATAAAATGCGCGCGAAACATGTTGTACGAGCAGTCGCAGCGTTTCTTGGTCATCCTTCGTGGCCATGGGCTCCTCCCGTGGTTCCTGGCCCTCAGGCCGCCTTGATTATGAGGCCGACAATAAGACGGTATATCTTTTCGCTCCCTGGAGCCTCTACCCGCCAATCGTGCAATGTCGAAGATGAAAGACGAGAAGAAAACGAGTGCCACCACGAATTACGACAAATCAATCTATTTGTCTGCATCGTGAGATACAAACAACTTATCACGGACCACCGGTAGTATAACTTTGCCGGGCCGGGTCTCCCGGCTTCACTAAGTGAATCTCTTTTTTCTCAAATTTTTCTATCTGGTACCATACTTATTGAGCCCTAGAACCTCACAAGAGTACAGGTATACCTAGGTGAAAGCAGAGTTTTACCAAAGTAGCAATTGCGAAGCATCTAGCGCTCGGTCTCGAGTCGGACTCGACGAGTGGCATCAGTGCGGCACTTTATGTAAAGGTTCCTCCCAGTGTTTTTTTGACTTCGTCTTTTGCAAGTCTTTTGTATCTATAAACATTCAGTATTTCCAAATATATAGTGGCGTACTAAATGGCGGATTCAACCTGTACGGCTAAATTACAGTTCAGACAAGGTCTATAAAAACCGGAAACCTGTATGACTAAATTTGTTCGAATAGAATCTGTGAAAACCTGGAACAGAATACAACCTTTGAAATTTTTAAGGAAGATTGTCTTGGGGAGTAAAAGTAGGAGAAGGACGAGGAGAGAGACCGTTGAAGGGGGACGGAGGGGAGAAAGATGAGTCGGGCTAACGAGGGAGTCCGGAGACGGTAAGAGATTGGGATAGTAAGTCCTGCAGTTTATGTTTAACTTTATATTTCATGCATAGCTTACCAGAGACGATGGGAACCGTCCTCCTTTTAGTACGTACAGTATTCTGATGCTACTAGTAGAGACTCGAGAGAGAGTTTGATGTATACAAGTTCAACACGCTGGTCACCCCATAGCCCACGCACGCCACCGCTATGCTTTTGATGTATCCAGCTGTCAACGATATGTCAATACTTGCCAAGCCGGGGGTCAGTTGGCCTTCGAAATCAAGTTCCAATGCAACAGTCCGATAACGGACAAAACTTATCGGATTAGACCAGCAATTCCCTGAGCTTGTATAATCAGATTCACATGGCGAGAGCTGAAACTTTTGGCATGACGCGCCATGGTCCGCGATGGTACATGAGTAGGCCAGAGCCTGCTGGAGTGGGTGCCCACAGATGCTCATCCACCTAAACGCGGGGTGATCTCGTGTCAGGATGAATGCCAAGAGGAATGTTTATTAATAGAACAGATATTCTACGTAGCCTTGTATAATCATCATACATTAGGCGAGAAGATAAAGATTTGTTGAGCCGTTCGCTCAGGCTGGTATTCGAATATATATCAAATGTTGTACGCATGTTGCCTTGGGTGAAAATCAGTGGGTTTCCACACTCTATACACATATTTGTAAACCCGCTGCAGGATCATACATACACTGATACATGGACGGAGCCACATGCCTCCAATTGTAGACACGCTAGTATGGAACGCGCACGCCCAGTCTTTTTCTCTGAGCCGCCCACATGGGGCGTCAAGATAACAGCGACCTAGACGCATGTCATAGAACCGACGAGACAAGTCCAAGAATACACCTTGGTCAACGTCGTGAGCTGTGTACTGCACAGCTACGACGACACGGCAGGATATTGCCAATAAAAGTGGAAGGGGAAGGGGAAGATTATTGCCTTGGTAGTCCTGCGCTAATAATTGTAAATACTTGGTATGCGCTCTAAAAATAGCGCAGCGGCAGGATGCACCATGCGCGCCGATATACCAATACAATCGCCGGAACCAGATAGTCGCGGTACATAGCGGTGTATCCGCTCTTTGAGCGCTAAAAATAGTTCAATTCATCTCGAATCTGAGTTGTGCCTCCTGTTCTTCTTTTATCCTTGCAATTTTTCGGCCAGATTCATTGGTGCTCACGGCGCCAAAGAAGTTTTTCTTACGGGTTCGCACGATGAATCTCAAGAAGGCGTGATTGAACCTCTTATCCGCCCTTGATTTCCATTCGTGTGGATAAATATTTACTCTTCGTACTGTATATAAACGCCACCCACATGAGTAGCTAGTTCTTTCGACTCGCCACCTGAGTACCCCCCCCTCCTCCTCCTACCATGGACAAGTCACCGGAAGGAATGGCCGCCCTCTCCGCTGCGGAGGTTGACGCGAAGCATACCAACGAAAAATATTCGTCGGAGAAGCATTCAGATACTGAGTCGCACGATCTCAAAATCGACCACGAGCTTGACGGCATCCACGACGGCCTCGAGTTTCCAACCGAGGAGGAAAGAGCAACCCTTCGTCGAGTACCGGATTCCATCCCATGGGCCGCCTATCGTGAGCCTTTAAAACATGTTTTTCTCTCTCGCTTCATCCCAACTCCATCATTACAGTCATCGCGATCATCGAGTTTGCGGAGCGGTTTTCTGTAGGTTTTCTTTCCTGCCTTCGTCTATATTTACGAATGCTGAACTTTGTCTTATCAGTTCTACGGCTCCAGCGTCGTCTTCGTACGCATATTTTCCCTCTCTGGGAAAATCGCTCCGCCTAACATTGGCCTGTGCTCTAGACCAATTTCATCCAAAGGCCACTGCCCGACGGTTCGCGCACTGGGGCTGCCGGCCTGCATGGGCAGGCAGGCGCTCTCGGAATGGGACAGCGCGCTTCGACCGGTCTCACGACATTTTACCAGTTTTGGTGAGCCTAGAATAACCTGGGCTCGTGTGCATTCCAGCGCCTAACGCCGCCATTCACGTCAGGTGCTACGTTACCCCACTGCTTGGAGCCTACATCGCTGATGCCCATTGGGGCCGATACAAGACCATCTGTTGGGCTGTCGTAATTGCCCTAATCGGACACATTGTCCTTATCATATCAGGTATCCCGGGTGTCATTGAGACGAAGGGTGCGATTGGAGTGTTCTGTCTCGCGTTGGTTATCACGGGCTTCGGTTAGTGGCACATTCAATATGAACGAGAATGGCGTGCTTACTTCTATATTCTTGCACAGGAACTGGTATGTTCAAGGCGAATATCTCTCCGTTGGTGGCGGAGCAATACAAGCGCACAAAGTTGTTTGTGATCACTACCAAAAGCGGCGAGCGTGTCATTGTGGATCCATCACTCACAACCCTGCGCGTATACATGGTGCGTATATCCCAATTTCACGGTCACCCCATGACGATATCGAACACTTTCTCCACAACTAGTACTTTTACGAACTGATCAATGTCGGAGCGCTCATCGGCCAAATTGGCATGACCTACTCGGAGAAAGTAAGAATACCTTCTGCAACTCGTGCCCATCTGACATCATGATACTGATGGGATTCGCCGTTTAGTTCGTCGGTTTCTGGCTCTCGTATACACTCCCCACCATCGTCTTCTTGCTTTGTCCAATCATCCTATACCTTGGCAAAGACAGGTATCAACATTCACCGCCGACCGGTTCGGTCTTTGCGACTGTGATCCGCCTGTTTCGCCATGCTGCGAAAGGAAAGTGGAGCCTTAACCCCGTTCGCATGTACAAGAACTTCACCTCGCAAGGATTCTGGGAAAACGCGAAGCCAAGCAAGGTTGTCGGACAGCGCCCAGCATGGATGAACTTTGACGATCAGTGGGTCGACGAGGTACAGCGTGGAATCAAAGCATGCGGTGTCTTCCTGTGGTTCCCCATTTACTGTGCGTCTTCCAGGCCCTGCGATCTAACCATAGCTAACTATCATTCATGCAAATTATAGGGCTTACCTACAACCAATTGAACAACAATTTGACGTCGCAGGCCTCTACAATGACGCTCAACGGCATCCCCAACGACGTCCTCTCCAACCTCGACCCCTTCGCTCTGATAATCCTCATCCCCGTTTGCGATCTCTTCGTAAGTTTCACGTAAGAAGCGCTAGCCAGGAAATTTGCTGACGATATCATACAGATTTATCCCTTCCTCCGCCGCATGGGCCTCAACTTCTCAGCGCTCAAGAAGATCACGCTCGGCTTCTTCACGGGCTCTGCTGCCATGATCTGGGCCGCCGTTGTCCAGCACTACATCTACAAGACAAACCCCTGCGGGGAGCAAGCGTCGCTGTGCGCCGAGGTTTCTCCCCTCAACGTTTGGATTCAGAGCGGATCGTGAGTCGATTATTTCTTCGATTTCCCATGCCAAATCCCAATGCCTGCGCATCTTCCCAGGTACATCCTCGTCGCCATCAGCGAGATCCTGGCCTCTATTACTGGACTTGAGTACGCGTTCACCAAGGCGCCCAAGAACATGCGCTCGCTCGTCATGTCCGTTTTCCTGTTCATGTCCGCGCTTTCCTCCGCGCTCGGTGAGGCCTTCGTGTCCCTTTCCGCGGACCCCTTGCTAGTGTGGAATTACGGTGTCATGGCTGTCCTCGCCGGAGTCTCGGGCGCCGTATTCTGGTGGTCTGTTCGCGACCTCGACGCCCGTGAAGACGAGCTCAATAACTTGGCGGAGGGACATCTTCTCACCGAGAAAGATAGCGCTTAATGTTAATGATTACAGTTTTGTTTATATTATGTCACATTTACGTGCTGTATTCTCTTATACTGTGAAATACACGGCTTTGACTGGAGCTCGACTTGGGAGTCAGCGCAGCAATGAATGGATGATTAGAGAATTTGATCTAATCTGATGCGTACTTACTTACTCAAAGATGGAAGATCGTTCGTTCACTGAATTGTATCTAGGTAGTATTAATGCTTCTATGTTCTACTCTAGTGCGCTGCTCTAATATAAAGTTACATCGTGATAGCCATAGGGAATAACGATACCACTATTAGAACCCGTCTGGTATACTTTTCAATGTTTGATCATCGACTCCCAAGTCCGTCATATCTCCACGGCAGATGTCTACAGATCCAGAGTATGTGGCCGACGAGGACCGACCACGATCGACTGTGTCCGTTATGAGTGGTGTAGAAAACGCGTATGTTGAAAGGCACGCCGAGCAGCCTCAAGAGGACTCGGGACCACAGCAGGGAGTGGTTCCATAGCTGGTAGAGCTCCGCTTCAGACGCAGACCGCAACAATAAAGTTGATCAATCAGTGGTGCGGTCAGATTGCGCCTTGCGACTTGGGCCACGCAATTGCGGCTCCTCATGACCGGTGGTCAGATGCTCGTGCATTCGCAATTGTGTCGGGTTTGGGGGCCATGGTCTAAAAACGGACAAATTTCAGAAAATCTTATCAGAGATGCGAAAAAATGCAACGAAGACTTACACGTGAACCCGCCTGGCGGTGTCCCCCCACTGACGGTTTGCCCCCCTTCCCTGCTGTCACGCCTTGTCGTGCGAGCATGGCCTCGAGATCGCGCAGTTTCTGCATCGCGCGCGCGAGGGCCGGATAATCCGCAATGTCCGCGACTGAGAAACGCCGAATGAAGCGCCGACACACCTCACTCGCCTGCTCCGTATCCTTCGCGTAAATAAACCCCTGGATGATGGTGATATAGAACCCGCGGTCCGGCCGCATGTGCAACGGCACAGCGCCGAGGGGGTGGTGCGGTGAGGGCGTGGTGTCATGCGCGGCCGCCGTCGTGGGGCGGGCTGGTGTAGGAGCAGCGTCGTTGGCGGTTGGGGGGGTACGGGCCCACTCCATGATCGACCCATCCTCGACTGCGTCAATGATGCGCCACACCTCCTGCGTCTGGCGCTTCTTCGCCAGCGCCTGCGCGAGCCAGCCCCAGTGGTACACGCCGGGCCACAGACCGACCGAGCGCATGTCGTTGATGACGCGGCGGCCGAACACGGGCCCGAGGTCACGCATGAAATGGTGCATGAAGGCGTGGAACGTCTCGACTGTGACGGGAATCGCAAAGCGAGTTGGGTGTGGCGTGTGCTGCGCATCTGCGGGTGAGGGCACGTACGCCTCCGATGTTGATGGGTCCAGTGCGGCGGCCTCGGGCAATCGGGGCGGGGCGGAGCGTGCGTACTCGATAAATTTGTCGTAGAGCTCGAGGAAAGCGCGGCGCCGCAGATCCCCGCGCGGCTCGCGCCCGGCGAGCAGGATGAGCGCCTCCCAGACGGCGACGCACTGTTCGGGGTCGGGCCACATCTTGCTCACCGGGAGGTGCGATCTACTGGTGAAGCCGGTGACGCGCTCTACGCTGGCCTGGTCATCGCTCGGCCGTCCCTGCTTCTCTTCGTGTAACACCGCGTCGTAGTATCGCGCTACGTGGCGGCGGGGGACACCTTCCACCCAGAAGTGTTCCGCAAACGTACGGATGACCATATCCGGCCGGTCGAGCTTGCGGTAGAGGCGCATCTCGGCCCATACGACGCGCTTCGTTGCCAGGTGGCCTGTACGGAGGGCTTTCCGAAGCAGCAAGCGAATAGCGAAGGTGCGCCCGGAAGTCTCTGCGAGGTAATCGGACATGAAGCTGAAGAAAATCGCGGGGAGCGTGCGATTGGGGTCGGGGTAGGAGATGTAGGTGTTGAGATAGCGGAGGGTCCGAGCCAAAGAGGAGCGCGCCGGAAGGAGCGGCAATATTCGGGTAAATGTAACGTCGGGAGACAAGCCTCGCTCGAGTTCGAGATCCTGGCGCACGGCACGCAGAGTTTCCACGCGGGCGATGTACTCCCGCCAGCGTGGGTTCGGCCTCTCGCGCAGTTTCTGCAGCAGCACATCGTACGTCAACAGCGTAAAGCCATAGGTTTTCACCTGGATGGCTGGCAGCATTGCCATGGCCTCGTCGACCCGGTTATTGTAGACCAAGCACCGTACTGCCAATCCCCGTAAATTCTCGCTAGTATATCGGATTCGCCTGCCTGCTATTAAAAGAGATTGTCCTTTCCAGTACTCGGCATTCCGTGACTCTAGATCTGTGATAAACTGCATAAGTCGGTCCGGAGGCAAGTAGGTGAATATCGGCGGCAGGAACGATTTGATTGCGCTGTCCCCGAAGCCCTTTGAGGACAGGATAAGCGAACAGCGCTCCAGAAGCGGAAGATTTACATTGGGGGCTTCCAGTAAACAATGTCGAAGTTCATCGAAATCTCGCTCGCGGAAATCGTGCATGGGTGGGATCAGGGAGAACCATTTGGTGAATTGGTCGAGTTTATCTTCGGGTGACGACTCGGAGCGCAAAACGTCGAGGGCAGCATCTTCGTAGATATCAGACGGCGGTATCGGCGCATTGAGGTCCTGCATTTCAGCCAAGAGGGCGTTGGCGGCACTCAATTTCTTTTCGAGCAATAATGTGCGTAATGTGGCAGCAGATAGGTTCGGGATATAAGATGTGCCGGCAGTAGGCGTCTGCGTGGTGTATTCAGGGGAATCTTCTTCAAAAACGGAACTTGAATCTGCTGTGTGAGCTGGCAGAATCGGTGGGAGTTGTTCAAGTCGTTCTGAGATAGTTGGAGGTGCCGGCGGGAAATGTGTGCGCACGGCGTTGTAGTCATCGGAAATTTCCTCAAAAACGGCCCCAGTGGATCCAGGTCTTTCTGGTGACTTGAGTGATTCGTCTGCTTGAGGCCCGACGGTATCATGTGGTAGATACATGGAGGCGGAGAACGAGCGGGGGGAGCATAGACTGATATTCTGTACATGTTGTCGTGCGATCGACGTCCACCGAGACCGCGACCTCAGCAACGGCAAAGAATATCCTGACATAAATGACAAGAACCTAATATACCAGTCAATATATACGAAAAGATTGAAGGATTTGGACTGACTTGTCCCTACTTCAGATTCCACACGCTTCCGAAAACCTCAACGCCGATTTTGCAACCCACAGGACGCTGAATGCCGTTCAAACTGCGTAGGAAAGCAGGCCTAGATAACACGAGTCGAAAACTGATTGTGCGTCACAGCGTCGACGCGTCAAGCATGTTGATAGGTTTGAAACTGGCGGTGAGTGATGGCGGAAGGAAGAAAGAGGGACACCGGGACTCCGGACCTGAGAGTGATATGGTCACATGATTTTGTTAAAATATTTCAACAACTTGCAGTTGCAATTGAAGTTGGAGCAAAGTTGAAGAAGTCTTTCGACTATACATAAGTACAGTAATAGCTACAGGTTTTAATTGTTCATGTAACTGCTATTGTAGCTATATTACGCTCAGGTAGTACGGTCAATGTATCGGCGACAATGGTGCGTCAGTGTTCGCTCAGAGTGTGAAAAGAATATATGTACTCGAAAGAAAAAGAGCCCTTGTTGAGTCCTTTGAGTCCTATACGATGAGGGAGTCCAAGAGGAAGAGAGAAAAATCCATGAAGTCACTTCCAAGTCCATTTCGAGTCTGCGATCAAAGCCCGCAATTGGACGCCGCGATCTGCGCTGCAGTAATAGGCGCGCGACCCAGTTGCACCGCCTCGTTCCCCGTCAGCTCCATCGGGAAATTGAGGACCAGCAGACAATGAAAAATCTGATATTATAAAGCTGGAAAATAGGTGAAAAATGTATAATTTAATCAAGTATTGTTAGGTTGTATGTCATCCTATGTATAGGACGCTGAAGGTGGCTCATTTCACAAAGTCTATAAGATATAATTACATTGAGCAACTAATCTGACTGATAGTTCTTGACAGAGCTGAATTGTTGGCGCTTAAGATCGGCGACAACAGGGATTTCGAGAATCAAACACAGTGGTGCATCTATTCTAGATATATATCAGTATGATAATTCTATCATCAGCATCAGATCACTTACGCTCGCAAGATCGACATTTGGAATGCTTTCAAATTAGAAAAGATTCAGCAGATGTGGATATACTTTCACTGTTTTGGAAAACTTATGCATAGCGAGCAACAGCTTTGAAGAATTGAGAGAGATTAGCATAACTAGAAGGCTTGTGATCGAGAACAGCAGCATCTGCTCATATATATGACGGTGAGTGTTTTAAAATCCTACAGAGATGTAACTAAGGCAGCTTTGGTCAAACCTGACGTTGAATCAAGATGAAAAACCATTGGTAGCTTGTGTCAGACCTGGTATTCTTCATATTTTGGTCAGTGTTTATAACACCGCAGGGACTGACAACTATTGTAAGAGTACGACGAGTTTCATCCACAGGTAATATCTGGAAATTTCTCAAAGATCCGCAGCAGTAGATCATGTGCATAACGCTTCGCATTACTTGTCGCTCATCCAAGTCTCGTGAATCTTCAAATCTTATTCATAGTGGTAAGTTTTCTACGATATTCCGGTGGTCGACAAATGCCCAAATATGGGCAGCTGCGGATGAGGCGGATAATACTTCACACTGCCTATTGCTTATTCAAGTCCCGTAAATCTTCAAGTTTTGTTTCATAGCGGTAAGTTTTCTACAGTATTTCGGTGGCCGATGATTTCCTCAAAATTTGGAAGCTGTGCATGAGGTGCATAATTCTTCTACTTATTTATCGCCTATTCAAGTCTCAAAGATACTTCAATACCATTCAGACCGCCATATAACAATAAGTCCACATGGTGTTCTGGTGGGTGACAACACGCTCGAACATCCGCAAGCGTAGGTGAGCCGCACAATACTTCACGCTACCCATCGCCTATTTAAGTTTCACAAATGCTGCAATATTGCTCGTAGCGGCAAGTTTCCTACGGTATTCTGGAACTGACATCTGCTCGAGCATCTGCAGCTGTAGACGAGGCGCATAATGCTTCGCATTACCTGTCACCCATATACCGTTACGTCTCGCAGATCTTCAAACCTTATTGATAGCGGCAAGTTTTCTGCGGTATTCCAGTCGCTGACAATATGTTGGCAGCTGTGGATGACACGTAACACTTCACGTTACCTATATTGCCTATCCAGTCTCCAAAATACTTACTGCACAGGCAAGCTCTCTTAGTTACTTCGGTAGCAGTACAGGGCCGCTTAACATTATCTGGGCACGATCGAGGGGATATTGCGCGCAGTATCTATTATTGGCTTCTATGCATGGTACTATCTAGGTTGTGGCTAATAATCTAATTGTGTATTGATAATGGCCGCATCCAAACTTGAAGCTAAGACGTGTTTACGTCAACATTACCAAGAGCTGCTTGCTTAGCCGCTGCTCTTTTGGCCTTGATCCTGGCCAAAGCACTGTTTCTGGAGACAGGCCTCGAATTAGGAACATAATTCGGAAATACTTGTCTGGAATAGCTATAAGTAATTTGGTCTTTTCCCAAAAAAGTCAGGCTTACCTGTTCCACCAAGCTATCAGATGGCTGACATCATCAGCCTCATCGGGGTCCTCCAAATACTCCAAAATGCTGTTGTAGAATCGTTCGGAGTCGGTTATAGTGTCATTTCGATTAAAGACACTTGATGCAGACAGCGCAAACCTTGCCTGCCACAATGAGCGTATGTTGAAGAAACAAAGAGCGAAGAGAACTAAACAGTACCTGTGTAGCAGCATATGCAATTGAACCCCTAGTTACGCCAGTCATGCCATGTATGCGAGCATTTCCCGACCTCGTCGCTTTGGCTTCTCTCTCCACGGAGCTAGGGGAGGTAAAGATGTGCTTAAATGTCTGCAAGTGTGCGAGTGAGCTGCCGGTACATACGTGAGATACAGATAGAATTGCGTCTAACCTTCACCAATATGGGACTCCTCAGAAGACCCTTCGAAGGATCATTGTCATCATACATGTATGAGCTAAACAAAAGGATGGGCCACTGATCGCCTGGGACAGAGAGCTCTCCTGTACGAAGCTTCTCTTTGATTCTATATGCGAATATAAGTGCCAAAATTGAAGGAGGTAGAAGCAAATTTAGATTCCACACAYGTACTCTACGTCATTCCAATTAAGCCCAGCTGGGCAAAGCAGCGCGCCAGTGACTTCATGATTGAAACCGCGTCCGCTTTTTGCGTTCCGAGAGATAGGAGGTATTAGGGGTTCGCCAGGTGGGGTAATCCAGTCAATTATCGCCGATTTCAAGCTCTTTGTGTCGTCGGACCTGGCACTAGATGCTCCTTTTTGAAGCTGACAGACGTTTCAAGATTGGTCAGTGAACTGACTCCCTTACGAAATAGCTCACCATTGCAGCAATGGATTGAATATCCTCCTCCGAGTTTGCACCCATAAGCCTCTCTTCTAGCCCGGGAACACTTTTCAGCAAAGCACAAAATACTTTCTGCTCTTTCTGCTCCCTATGCAGTAGCGCAATGAAGTACGGCCGGACCAGTTCGGAAGCGCATGTGTCTCACTGGAATGTAAACTCTTCTTCTGGGTCCTCAGCGCGTTCTCCCAGTCGAATGATCCCATTATTGATCAAAGCATGCATGTTGCATAGGGCATGGATTGATCTCCCAAAATGCCGGCCATGGTGAACTAACGGGTCCGTAGAGCGCCTGAACGATAGTCATGTACATGTACCAAACAACCTCGAGACAACAGAGCAAACGTACGCTTTTTTCCTTGGGCCAAGCTGCAAAGCATCTTGTTGGTGACCTGAAGATGATGTGCCGGCTGTGGGGATCGCATTCTCGTCGGTGGGCATAGCTTCGAGCGAACGGGGGATGTGGGAGGGGGCCGCAGTGGAACCCAACCAGAAGAAGGAACCGTTTAATAATGATACTGACAGTTAGCGGGCGCTGCGGATGAGCTTGGGATTGCTGGTGCCTGTTTCAGCTTTCATATTGAATCATGCTGCGGATTGACGTCGTTAACTACGCATTTTATTGAAGTCGGCCTAGTAAATTAATGTATTGCATCCGTGCAGTCAGCGAATATGCTAGTTTCCGCCGGATGCCAAAGCTCCAATGCGACGTTGTCGTTGTGGGTCTGCTGTTTGTAACGGGAGTGGTGCGCAAGGCGGGAGGAGGGTGTAGTACGGATCACGCATTGACGCGTACTTATCATCCCACTGGCTCGAGAATATAGGGTGTCAATTTAAAAAAAAACGAAACCCGGTACGTGCCCGAGTCCGGTTGCTGGATCCATCGGTTGAGTCGAACATGTCTATGACAGCGCAAATCGGCGCGGGTGCCCATTCACGCCGCGGTGGCCAACAGGACTGTTTTGATGGGCGAGGAGCTCGAAGAGGAGGATGGTTTGCGTGCACGCCCCGTCACGGATGACTCGGAGTCAGTGCCTGACGCTAGCACTGCCCACTGTGCTCTCTCTTTCGGCTATTGTCTTGCAGAAAACGGAAATCCCTCCAGCGCCGCAGCACTCGCAGAAACGAAGCATTGGAAAGGCACGTCGCGGGTTAACGATGAAACTAAGATGTACTAACTAGCACTGTGGCAACGCTGCGGTTGGACATGCAGTATGACTCGGATTATTGTATAAATGCGCAAAATGGAGTCTAGCAACTTCCCTCGCCGAATTCTCAACGATCATGCCGCTGAGCCCGGGTCGACTAGTACGCGCAGCCTACAATTGGGGTTATGAAATAACTCTCCCGCTCAGGCTCATGCAATGGGCTAATGCTGTTTTCCCGCGGCCTCAGATTGATCCTGTAGGTCAAAGCAACCCATTCCGCCGAACGTCATCGGCTGACTCAAAAAAAAAGGAATGGCTGGCAGAATGCTACCACGATTGCCGGCTGAGGATCGGCGGCGGGATCACACCAGATTACGCGCAGCTGATACTATTCATCGAAGAGCAAATTATTAGATCAAATCTGGCGCATTCAACCGTTCACGGAACAGGATTTGGGCCTGTAGGCTCAYGAACCACAGGACGTCTGCGAAGCCCGGCATTATTGGTTCAAGTCGTAGCCGTCACTGAAGTTATCCGGCCCCATAAGCCGCGTGTATACAAGCTGAGGCTGTCAGATGGCAAAAGCATCGTTAATGCCGTTGCATTTTCGCCGTCTTCAAATTACGATCTCGGCTTCTATGACCTTCAGCTTGGCC
>KN817658.1:25080-84942 GCA_000827495.1 Hypholoma sublateritium FD-334 SS-4 | reverse complement strand
CATTAACGAGAAATCGACTGCACCAAGCCGGGCGAAAACACGACCAACATGCGGACGACTGCGAAGAACAGGGACTGTTAGGATCAGTCCGGTGAGTTAAGAGGCTAGCCGCATGTTACACGCTCTAAGTCTCTACAGGCTACTCCTAATGCCCCTGCTCCGACGCCAAAAGACAAGTCACAAGCCATACCCTTCAACCCGCCTGGTATTCAAGGATAATCACCTCGACATGACACCTACTTATCTTTACTGTGCAGATAAACTGCAGTCGCGATATCCACCAAATATCATCTGCAATCAGAAATACAACACGTCCACTTTCCTCCTCAATTCATCCCAATGTCGAAGATTGACTTCAGTGTGATATACATTGCACCACTTGTCCTGTTCGTTTCGATGGGGAAACAGGCGTTTGTCGACTGGCGGCGCCATCAACAGGGAATCGTTTTCTCGTTCTCTCACCACCCACTGCTACACTCTCTCACGAAGACGCCGAGGAAGCGTATATCAATACCCGTGCAAGCATGCGCACCTTGCCGTCGTCTTCCTTGCGCGTTGGCGACCTTGTTCATCTTGTCAAAGCATCGGGAACCCGTACAAGCACACTGCTCGAGGAGTTGGAGCGCGTAACTCACCTGCTGACGGGTCGGACTCCATGTGGCTATACGCGCTCAGCTAGCTGTCCGTGGGCGACGAGATATGTCGTCGAGAGTGACAGATGTAGTTTTGAGTCTGGCATTATACCAAAACGTACGTGGTATTATTCTGTAGCTCTATTTTGTCTGATAGGTGACGCTAGTGACCGCACGCGGATGCCGCTCACTACGCCAACCGGGCTATATCTCACGTTCGACATCCTCGAGGTTTTCCCGTTCACGTCCGAGAGCAAACGTATGGGCATCGTCGTGCGCGACACTCAGCGGCGAGATCACATTCCTGAAAAAGGGCGCGGACGTCGTCATGGCGCGAGGCAGAGACTGCGAGCATGGCCTCCGCCAGTAGCTACACATACTCCGACGTCTCATAAATTCCTGTCGGATGACACAATGGCGAAGGTCATATTTTCATGGTGCTTCGCGGAGCTGTATGCTATTCGCACGTTGGGCGTGTTTTCCTCCGCGTGAGCTCTCTTGCCAGCATTTCTCGATAACTGACACTGACAAGCCTCGAAAATAAAGTTCGCGCTTTCTGAATTGGTGCCTGTCTCTATTCATCTCGATGTATGCTATTCTCGTCGTCATAACGCTGTCGTTTAGCTTGCTTCTTGCAGCTCAGGCTCGCGCATGCTTCTGGGGCTCCAGATCCTTAGTCTTTTTCCAGTCGGCCTATATCTTTCAGCGCTCTACTACACCCCATACGTCCTTCAGTAAAATCGTCAGATGCGACGAGCGGCGTGCTCTAGCGTCCTATCGTACTCGGGACTATAATTTGGGGCTGCTCTCAGGCTTCAGTGTCATCAGCAGCTCGTGGTAGTTCCAGCCCATTGTGTCTCGCGCTGCGTATGATTACTACTCTTGTTCGGATTCTGTGGCCTAGCTAACTGGTTAAACAGTGCTGTGATATCGGAAGCCCAATACGCCATCACCAGTATCAGGAGTGATATGCACGCATGGAGAGAGCGACAATCGTAAGTGCTACTTATATGAATATATTTTACAAAACGCTCATATGGGTGTGATAGTTTCTCTGGAATTGCAAGAACTGAAGACGCTCAAATTTGATGACGTGCAACTCTGAGGCGTTTCGCGAGCGGCGCGAAGCTGCCAAGTTTGCTAGTTCGTTTATGGGTATGTTGTTCAACACGATGGGAGGCTTTTCATGGCATATTGTATGATACGCATAATCACCTTCGAGGTAGAAGATCGTATGGTAGGAGCCTGAATTTGCAATAGCTCTATTGCCACCTGGTGATTGGATTATGCACGTAGCCGAGCTGGAATTTCTTCATCGCCGAATCCTGCCTTCTGTAAATTGGTATTTTAGCAAGACCAGTGCGCCGTCTGGGGTGAGAGTGCCTCAGAGCAAACTTGCAGTTTCATAGATTGGCGCGATAACTGAATTCGGCAAATCAAGAAAATTAGCCGAATTCGCTGACTTGGTGGATTTGGTGAAGTCGCAGGGAGGAGAAACGGGGCTAACGGCCTGGCAGCGACATTAAATCCCTCGATTTCTATTCGTCATAGGTAGCAAATAGGTAGGGCTAAGTAATTAATAGCGTGTTTTTTTTTGAAATAGGATGAGCGTCGAAACGCGATACACGACAGCTAACGGAAAAAATGCCATGGGAAGCGACGCGAACGCGAGCGATAGCGAACGCAGTGTACGCTGAAAAGCCATAGATGCATCGGGAACTTCAATCTCAAACATCCGAACAGACTGGAGAGCACTGTTCACAAGGTGTAGTGTGATGTGCTCGTGCACCGCTCGCGGACGGTAGGTGGGATCATCTTCGTGAGTCATATACCACATCTGTGAGTTAAGGTTCCTTTTGATCCACATTGCTGTTCAGAACCCCGTTTTTGCCAGCGGCTCCGAGCGTGAATGCGACGCGCTTGAATGCGGGAGCGCAGTGACGGAGAGCTTGTGCGAATTCTTCTAATCAGTCTCGTGTGCGATAGTAGGCGATAGTCCTTTAACTGGTATAGCCTGCATTATTGCATTTACTATTCGCAATGATGTCGCTTTTGTGCCGCCTTCTCTCTAGAATTGCAGGTACGGAGTGTCTCGTGCCGATGGCTTTTCTTCTCTGCTTATAGACTCATTTTCGGTATCTAATACAGAATCTGAAGAATTTACACTGACGCGTTCGGCGCGTCGCGCCGGTATGTCCAAATCAGGCAATGGCGCGTCAGCGCCTCTTCATTCATCCCATGCCTCCCATTAGAAGGTCATCGTTAAGCAAACGTCGGCTGGAAAACGTCGGCTGAGCAGCACAATATGCGCTGTTTACCCCACAGTCGTCCGTTGTACTTTTCTACGATGGGATTCTTATCTAGTCAGAGAAGATCACGAAGACGAACGAGTACAATTGGGGCTCACGATTCATATTCCTCCCTGCAAGTATCATAATATTGCAACTGTCCCTCTGTACGAGGGCCCAGCAAATTCCTCCCCTCGTTGTCGTCACGATTATTCTCGTAGGTGTCAGTGAATAATATTTGAAATCCAATGGCTATTATGTACAACTACTTTGCGACTATGGATGATCAAAATGTCCGGAAAGGTAGTTCATCGTATTTATTGGGACTAGTGGTTGAAATCAGAGGTGTGTTTGAGTATATAGCAAACCGATCACCATAAGTAAAAAGATTGCCAATAACACCAACAAAATGCGAAACACTTGGCGAAGTAAATCACGAAGTCCTTCAAATACAATCTTCGTAAATGTCAGCCGCCAATCGGGGGAAGAGGCTTTATTGATAGGAGGCAGAGCCCAGGCGGCTTTGAGAATATTGCCAACGCCCAAGTTGCTCCGTTCTGGACGTGAAGCCCATGGCTCGCAAAATTGAAAGAGCGCAGCTTCTTGTTGTCGGAGATTCTGAATCTCCTCCGCCGAAAGCGCGAAAGGTCCTGCGAGACGGTCGGGCTTCTGTATATAGAAGCATTTCTGTTGCTGCGACGCTTGGACTGACCAAGGAGAAATCTCCTCACAGTCCAAATGATTGAAGATAACTACGGAATTATATCGGTCAGTATAGAACGACGGCTAGGAGATGCATGCATACCCGTTGTTCGTCCAAGGTCCCCGTCAAGAAGCTTTACAAATGAAAGAGCTTGATTCCCTCGTCCGGAATCTACATCTAACAACGGGGTGGCTTCAGAAAACATGCAAATCATTTATGTTGAAAGCATACTTATAGGGATTACTATTGCAATCCAAGCACCATTTGTTCGGCTGTAGTGGCTAGCAATAAGTTGCTGCAAGTACACATTCTCCAACCCCTTGCCGCCAATACCGCTGACTATCCCTAGTGAATAGAAGAATCAAACATGGAACATGAACAGGATCTCTAGAGACTTACCGGGCATATCGACGATGGTCATCTCTCGGCTCGAAGAATCGGGGTGCTGGAGAGTGACATATATTACCCCGGCAGACAATGTTCTCGAACCACCAGACAAAATGCTGGTGACGGCGTTTTCACTCAATGTAAAAACGTGAGCCACGTCAATTCCGGGATAAAACATAAGGATCTCTGCTCGTCTCAGAAGACGTGCCAGTTGAGACGGGGAAGAGCATGTGCTTCCGACTTGCTGCGGTGTAGTATATCGTATGCCTGAAGCTGAGGCAGTTTTACTGTTGGGACTGTGATGAGCGATCGCGACCGTCGCTGACCAGGATGCTGAGGGAACGAGGTGCCATTCGATCGCGCATTTCGTTGAAGTGGCGAGGTATAGCTGTTAAACAAACAACCTTCAGCCCCAAGACTCTCTAATGGACTTCGCAACGGATCTACGTACTCCAGTGATGGCAGCTATGAATGTAGACTTGCCGCTGCCTTGCTCTCCTACAACAACCACTTTAGGATGATCGTAAACCATCACGTGATACAACGATACGAGAGGTGAGTCCGGGGGTTGAATATGAGGCGGACTGCTCTTGTTTCGTCACCTACTTATACGTCTTTTCGAGCCTTAAGTTTAAGACTCAACTGCTAATACCGCGCTTTGTTGTTTCCAGGTCAAAGCATGAGTCTTTATTCGGAGAAGTCCTTCAATCTCCGACACAGTGAAAGAGATGCGGTACTGGCAGTCCAGATCTAACGGTTTTCAGTGGCATTGAACGAAAGCGAATTCTATCTCCTCTGTCATGTCCAAGTTTTACCGGAGCTGGTTCAATTTCGGAAAAGGCCAGTCGCCTGTGTTGGCGAAGTCTGAAGGTTAATGGTTACATGCATATGAATTTGCGATTTACTGAAAACCGTTTGCGAACAGGGGTACCTGTTGAGGAGCAATATATATTTCGTTTTACAAAGCCACTTTCGACGCTTCAACAGGACTCAGCAGGTAGCATCATTAACAACGCTATCGATAACCAGGACATCATTATAGCTTCGGCTAGTGGACCACGCTTTCCAACGCCTAGTATTTCAGGGATACCTGTTCGCCAGCAAGAAAGCTCTGTTCCAAAGCCACTCATACGGTCCTTCCAACCAAATTTTACGGCTGTCAGAAAAAGGTGAGTTGATCAGAGCATCTTCAGAGTCCCTGATGTTAGCTCTGACCTGACAGCACCTTCGATATCTGCGTTATATTGGTGACGGCTTTGGCGATGCATTCGCTGATTGTCATATTCGACATATTTTGGAACGACGTTAATGGGCAGAGTGAAAAGCATTCTCTAGGTGGGAAATTCTTCTGAGTGTCGCCGTTTCAGGTTACATTATTTGACGACGACGCATGGTCTTAGATATTCATTTTGACGCATTGCGGTGCTCGAGGGAGTACGCAGACAACCAATGCGACACACGCAGGATACCAGGAACTGCCGAAATGTGTCTAGAATGGGAGAAGTGCATGAATGAAGGTGCAGCGCAGGTCATCCGCATGAGGATCATTGCCAGCTTGGTGGCAGGGTTCATTGAAGACTTTATTCGTCGCCTGAGCTACAGGACACTGGTACGTTAGAGCTGAAATGATAGATTTTCGCAAAACCTCACTGATACACTAATGCCAGGCCGTGCTCTTTTCCTTCGTTTTCTCATACTGGCTCAAAATCAAAATCCAAGGCTGAGCAAACGCATTCAAGCGTGTAATTGTGTTGTACCCTAATACATACTCGATAGTCCCACCATTCGTTATTCTAGCTGGTTTACTAAAATGTGTGTAATATACCTCTTGAATATGTTCTCACAGCGTGTCTTCCTGTATGGATTGTACTCCTTTTTCTCGGACTATGTCGTTTGTCGTTTGACTATGTCGTTTGAAGTGTAAGTGCTCCTGGGGCGCCCACCCGCATGAAATGACCCGATTCGTTGTGGACGTCACTCTGCCAGGCCCAGCGCCTCACATCAATCTGAGCGACAGTGCCACGGGTTTAAATTCAATTTGAAAATCGCACAGGTAGCATATCTCATCAAAATTACATCGATTCCAATCAAATGAATGCTACAATTGGGAGAGTAGAGTCTGTTTGTCGAGCAGCTATAAATATGCTAGTATAGCAGCGATAACGAAAGGAGCCTATGACGAGTGCTCCGCTAAAACATGGTATTGAATGGTTTCCTAACCCTCCTCGGAATCCTCTTACCGTTCAGGTCTTGGTGAATAGAGGATTGGCAGATTAGCCAGTAGAGATATGATAGACCTCCAAGGAACAGTAAGAAGATAGCTGAGATGTATATCGTCCGTTTTAAATTCAAATTCTTGAAGTAGCTCCTGTACGCTGCGAGGACGTCATGTTTGACGGATCTTGAACGAGCAATGAGTAGAGCGCACAAAGTGTTTGTAAACTGCGGGTATCCGCAAACAAAAGGAATCAGATTGCGCAGATGTTCATGAGGGGATATGCTGTTAATTGCCTCCGATGGACTCTTGAAGAGCCTCTGGAGAACTTCCCGGGCAAATCCATCCAGTTCTACCACCAGAGGGACCAGTTTTCTCCTGGTTGAAGTGACTATAGCCTTAGCGACGAAAGCGAGTTGTGTTATTCTGCTGATGACGTGCGTGTATGATTTCTCGGCCGTTGATTCCCCATGGCGGACAGTACTAGTTCCTGTAACGTCAGCTTTATGGCGTCCTGTAAATTTTTCGAAGACTTCTGAGTCGCATTTGTGCAATTCCTGAGAGAGAGAGACGTTTGAAATTCCGCCTGCGGAATGTAGCTTCTCTACTATCTTGAGATGGCGGCAATGTGTTAGAAATTTTCATTGAGATTTGATCAAAATAAACACACCAAGGCCGCGATTATTTCAACATTTGCCATATCTATGGAAGGAGCTGTGGCATGTAGTAAGGCTAGTAAACATATACTTGAATTTCACTTTCTTCGTTGGATATGGACTGAACATACCGTGGGCGTCAACTTGTGCGGCCAAGCGCTCAATACGATTATTCAGAAAAACATCTCTTTGATGTAGCTTGTTGCAAAGTGTGATATCAATAGCCTCCAGTTCAGCGTCAACCTTCGTCAGAATTGATTGCTTGCCTGAAGATATCAGCTCAAACAGACTTTTTTCCATAGCAGACAGAGCACTGCGATTATCTTCTGAGAAGCGTTCAATTTGAATCCGACATAAATCATCAGGGCGGCGGGCTTTCAGTGCTTGCTCAAGGTTGAGAATGGCTGGTAAATCGGGTATTATAAATCAAGCTTCAAGACCGATAACATACTTTGAGACATACCTGTCGTATTTCGGACAACGATTTTTTGCTGTTCACATTTTTCATGCTCGAAATAAACCTCACTGTCTTGGAGTCTGTTATCTATGCAGTTCTATGCGCACTAAATGAGTTCGATGTACTGATATGTTCATATGGAAGCAAAACTATCACCATTTCTTTCGCTACCTTTTCCTGTTTATGCTGCAGAGCGCGCAGTTCTTCTCTGTAGTCGGTTTTTAGCTCCTCTAATTCCTCTCGCATCTTCTCAATGGAGGCAATGCAAATTCCGATCTGAGCCTCCTGAAACCGAAGCGATCGGTGTTGTTCCTCTTCGAACGGTGGCTCAGAACCGATCTTGAAGAAAAATAGAGGTCAAAAGTTGCTTCTGAAAATGCACGTATGAAACCAATAAGATCGCACCTGCTCACTTAGTTGCCACTCCTGCATATCTGGACGTTCGCATTCCATCGAAGAGATTGTTTGTAGCAGGTCCGGCCTCGAAATTTATATCCCTCTGAGTTGAGTGACCATGAATTTATAGATATCAAGAGGTATATAAATGTACGGCGCCAGGACCAGGTGGCAGATTTCAGACAAAGAGAGGCCATATTGCATGTGCGTGTCTGAGAGGCGACTCGGAGGTCCATCATGACGGGCAATGAGTTCGCAATTGACTCCGACCACCTTTGCTTCGATTGTAGATATAAATAGATTTAGTCTTACTGTGCTTTTGGCTCGTTTGAGCTGTAAGTAGAGCTCAACCTATTTTCTATAAGGGGAGCCGCAAAAAATGTGATTCCCAATCTGTTGAAAGCGTCGTGGGCATTATAGGAAATCAATACTGGGTGAAGGCGCCAAAAATTACAAGTAAATTAAAACACAATCGGTAGTACAAGCAAGTGATGAGATAAGTACTCTACTAGTAGCAGACATTCGTCGTTTCTGTCCGAGACGCTGCACACTGGCACTACCGACTGAGGCCGCTGTCGAGGACTGTTGGCTGATGCTGTTATGAGCGGCGGCTTAGATCAGTACGATATTGTATATGGTGAGGCGGAATATAAATCCACCTTGCTATGTCTTTCCGGTCATTGTCATTAGTATCCGTATTCCGCAATTTTGATATGGGCTGGGCGCGTATAAAAACCAGCCCTCATCTAGTTGGTTTACTGGCAGAGACAGTGTGAAACGTCTACGTGAGACGTGGAATTTAAACGATCAGGTTATAAGCATAGAATCAGATTTACGTTACCGGAATTTGTGAATTTACATCTACATGCCTGAGGCGCGAAGGAACAAAAAGAGGGTGACAAATATTGACGGCGAATTTCGTAAAACGGGGTTCGCGCTTGGATTTGTCGGCATCGAAGAAGTTGCCAGTGGTGCCCGTCCTGGTCGATTCCTTGTGGATACTTTTCCCGTGGTATATTAGTTAGAGCTCATTTCTATCCCTCTCAGAAAATATTCACGGGTCGAAAGGCATATATATGGCCTTTCGATTATTTTCGGATTGAAAATTGTCGGATCGTCCTATATCGAGAAACTTTTGGGAGAGACAGCTATCAATGGCTAGGAAAACTTGTATCTCATGCGGTAACATCGACCGCTGGGTTCGTTTATATTTCAGAAACGCTCTACGTCGTCAAAGTCCAACACCTGATCGATCTGAGTCGTTGCAGAATTGACAGTCCTCCAGTTGAGCCGAGTTCGCGAATCCCGGCCGAGTATGTGTCACAGAACTACGATAATCTCAATTAAAATTCAAAATTTAGTAGAACGTGTTGCTGAAGGTACAATACTTTAAGTAAGCTCGCTTTTATCTGAGTTCGTCATAAAACTCGCTTCTTTGCAGCCGCAAAATTTAACCGTGCTGCGTTAGCGTTGCGCCTTTCTACGGGGTCTGAGAAGGAGAAAAAACTTGGAAAAAACTGACGCATCCACTGACGGACCTGTCGAAAAGTTAACTCAGACGCGTCTATGACGAGCCGTGATGAAATGAGGGGACAAGTGACGACCAAGAGGCTCGATATAGTGATGTTGATAACTGAGCTTGAATTTAGCACAGCATTAGATAACATGCGCCTTTTGCCCTAGAGTCTGCCAGTGCCGCCGCTAACTGTAATCTCTCGATCAACTCTCGATGACTGATACATCAGCCAATAATTGGTAGGCTTCCTCCGATTTCTTCGTTTTTACCTTATAGAAATGTTGACATTCGACGCAAATTTGACGTCTTGATATGATATCAGGTTTATTCGACTGAAATCAGGCCTTCAACCTATCTCTCCACCTCACAACTTGCATTTATCTTCCGCTTTGCGGATAGGAGACTCAAAAGAAGGAAACAGTTGCTGTGAAATTATCCTGCACTTTGCCGATGAATCTCCCCGTGACGATTCCATCACACCCATCGTGGAAGACATACAGTTGTCAAAGGCGACCATATGCACCTTTTCTGCAACTACGGTACTCATCATAATTCACTATCTTGTTCCACCATGTCCCAACTGTGATTGATTTTGGATTGATCTTCTAGCCCTCAGAAATAAAGCTGGATTATGTATTGGAAGGCCAGCAAGGCTACGTGATTGAACTTATAGCATATCGGTATATCTGTTTTGCTTCTCAATGTGGAAAGTACTCCTATCTGGAACGCGACGATATTACATAGGGGTGAAGATGACATTATACTTTTGGGAAATTATATAAGTAAGTTCACTCTTTTCCCTGCTGGCAATTTTTGACCGCGACATGTAGAAGCAGTTCCCTTGAGGGGTGATGAAGTTATTATCCAAGATGTCACCATCGGCGATGGAAATATTATCAAGACGGGAAGCAAGGCGACTGTATGGTACACTTCAAAGATAGTTGAAACAGACCATATTTACGAAAATGTCAATGCAACTAATTCCGCGCCCGTGGGTATTTACTTGCATTGCATCATGTTCTTGGGTGTTCACATTCGTATAGGCAATTCTTCATATTGGTTCAGGAGATAATATCCAAGGTCAGATCCCTGCTTTTTCCCTTCAACGACAACAATGAGGCCATCATTCAGATCAAGGCTGGGAAGAAGGAATGATTGGGATGCATTCTGGCGGCAGACGCATTATGACAATACCCCCGAGCAAGGCATATGGATCCAAAGGCAGTGGCCCGGTGCCACCCAATTCAACTGTACAGATTGGTGAGCTCACAGCATGATTCGCTCTCGAAATTTATGTAATATTTACCAAACTGGCCGCAGAATGTCATTTGATAGGCATAGCGGACGACTGAATATGACATACGAGCTTTTGCTAGGCGCAGATCTGTGTTGAATCCGAAGTTGCGCTCGAAAATCCCCTTATCCATAGTGTCAAATGTCCATGTCAGGCCTTCAGCTTCAGGGCCCGCAATTGCGCAACGGTTGCGCGAAGTGACATCACTATCGAGATTCGAGAATAAGTCGCAGCGCGTCCATCTCGCAATCGAGCGGTATATTTGCTGTTTATGGTCAAAATTCTTTCTGTGCGCATAGAAGGGAGGATACACCTTTGGAGCGTCGTAGCGCAAGCGACGCCGTCCTGAAACCGCCGCAAAAACGGCTCGAAGGTAGCCTAGGCATCCGCACACTATATAGCGGTTGCTCTCTTTTGTCTGAACAACTTCGACACAGTGCGTCCGGACAATGCTCTGTTGGGGGCAGTATTCGTCCTTACCAGGTTCTGTAAGTTCACATATCATCTACACGCTGCATCCGACCGATTGCGATTCCTCCAGAGTGCTGAAAAGCGCAAGGGTTGCATATCTGCGCCGCCCTCACAGATTCTGCAAGTTTAATAGGTCCCATATGCACTACGTCTCAAACATGTTGATTTTTCAATGTGCCATTGACACGCAGGTGGGGTCTTTAATATTAGTTGACCCTTAGCATCTCTCTGATACCCGTACGTCTTCCTTCATTCTTGCGCTCACCACCGGCGCCTCGCACCCACGACCTCGGAGACCCTAGACATCGAGATCATAACGCGCTAACTGCTCTAGATCTAAATCAACACGGAATTCGAGATGATGATTCGTGAATGGGCGCGCAAAATCTGCGCACTCCGCCATCGCCTGCGCAAGAGGTGCCTTGGCTTTCCTCGCGTGTACTCCGTGCAGCCATGGCGTCCGACCATAAAAATATAGGCATGAGGAAGTTGCGCACGAAACAGATATATAAGAGGAGCAGGGTGGCGGTACACCGCCCTCCCCAGCTGCGACGCGGTGCTACATCGTCGTTGCGTCTGGCTTCTTCGTGCCTACAGACAGCGACGCGGCTTGCTACGTTGCTCGGCGTCCCAGTTGTCTTCGCCGCTGGCGCCAACAGGTTACTACCATAAACAAATCTATCCTGTAGTAGTTACTAGTTAGGTGACTGCTGAGCATTACCGCCGCAGGCTACGTCGCGCTGCACATGACGAGCTCGCTCTGGCTGAGCGATGCGGCCGCACTGCACGCGAGCGAGTGCACGGACAAGCAGCGCCGTCCATTAATTAAAATCGTCGAGATTATAAAATACAAGTAAAGTATGTAATACAAACAAAACATCGTTACCCATAGTTCATGCATTGAACACAAAAAGACCGTGAAAGTAATTACCCAAGATCTAGGGTTTGTTTGCTACTGCCATCCCTCCCCAAAATGCAACACTGCTTGCAAAAATTAGCGCAACAATGACGGGTGGGTTTAAAAATAATTGCTTGAAGTTGGCGAAGCCAGAAAGCTGTTCCTGCCGAATTATAGCTTTCCAAACAACAACTTGGCCTTCCCTCGAAGCAGCGGTGGCGATTAGATAAGTCTTATCTAAGTCATTGCAGTAGTCCTTCCATTGAATTGATATCAGTAGCGTACGCGAAAAGATATCAATGGGCTCACAGCAAGAATGTCGACCTTCGGGCTTTTGATATTGTCAACAAGTTTTCTCGAGGTCTGCCATGACATGCCAGTAAAAGAAAATGTCTGTTTTTCTTCTACCAACCATAGAGTTTGAAGTTTTGACATAGATCCGCCTTCAAGGATGTCAGCACGTCCATGACCTCCAATGAGCACTAGATGCTGCCCATGGATGAAGCGCACGGAAATAGGCTTTCTCTTTGTGTTTGGGTTCTTGAGTAAAGGGGTGATTGCATTTGTGTGTACATCCCAAATTCGAACGTCACCATCGACTGCGACAGTCCAAAAGGACGACTCGTCCCTTGACAAAGCTCCAGTTGAAAGTCTGAGGTACCAGTTAGATCATATTTGATGGAGAAATGTAAGCACGTACGGCTGGCCAGTGACGCTGAACGTTTTTTTGGCGAGCAATGTATCAAGATCGATTATTCTAGATATGAACACTAGTAAGCACACGAAAGATTGATAGTGGGAGCAATATTAGGGTTCACACATGACTTGATGCTCGCACATTAAGAGCAATGTGGGTGACCTATACTTGAGCAGGAAAAAGGCGACAGAGACAATCTTCTGCGGTGAATTGAGAACGGGTGTGAGGGAGCTGCTTCGTGCGGTCCAGTGCAGAACATGTGTCTTCGGATCTCTTGCTTCGTCCCATACGCGGAAGCCTTTCAAGCCGGCTGATACCAGCACTGTCCCAGCAGCATTACAAGATAGATGATGGATGGATTCTGCAGATGCGCGAAATCCTGATACCTGGAGTGTCTGGAGCATTTATTTGTGTCAGAGACAAAAAGAAGTAGATAACTAGTCCACCAGGCCGACCTTGTCTTTGACAATTATATCGAAAGAGTATAGGCAGCCATTTTGGGTTCCCACGACAAAGCTCGCTCTCCCGACCCAGGTCATACACAGCGGATCTATAGCATTCGTACTGAGATCTTCTGCCAACGGTGCGCCGGATTCGACACTCCACACTCTGATTGATCTACTCGTCCCAACGGCAAAGTATTCCCCGAGATTTGAGAAGGAGATCCAGCGAACGGGATAACCAATATCACTAGCGTCCATAAGCAGGTTATACATGAAAGACATGATGCTAATCCGTTCAATTTGTGAGACGAGATAACATGAAACGGAATGGCAAGATTGAAGCAAAGTAAAGGCACATGATCTGAGTTTCGATATACTAAATAAAATTACTAATATTAATAAAATTAAGTAACTGCCACCTGCGGAGGCAATGCGAGTCGTTGAACGTTGAATATTAATGCTCGCTTCGCCATCCTATTATGTATCAAACATTTTAATTTTTAGGCAGAGATTCCTACTGTTTCCACGAGGTATATCTTATCGAGTGCGCAGAGGATACAATATGTAGTACTATATTTCAGATCATACATACTTCGCTCATTTCGTTAATTTCACCAATTTGGCTGCTTTGAATTCGCCGAATTCGCCAGATTACATAATAAATCCACCGAATTAGCCGGTTTCAATGAATTCACCGGTGCTCAGCGCTTGGCAGCGCTCAGTACTCAGTACTCAGTACTCAGTCTTCATTCCTCTCACCATATATACTAGATCCCCTCGCCCTCGCTTCCTTGTAGTTGTCGCGACATCGAAGGTAAGCAGTATCGTTGTTTAGACTCTTAAGATACGCTGACTTTGGAGCATCGGCATCCTCAGCATGGGACGGGATCAAACGAGTCTCAAACGACCAGCGCCACGCGACTTCGGTGAAAAATTAGACCACAAGGCCATCTGTCGCAATCTACGCGAGCACGTTCAACTCGTTGGGGCCTTCAACTCCGGTCTCGATACCACCAACCTTTCCTCCACGGAAGGAGAATCCTCATCGGAGCCCTTCAGAATGATGCGCGTAGACCGTGAAAAGGAATATACTACCGAAGGGCTACAAGCAGAGCACGGCTTTACTTTGGTTAAAGCCAATAAGCAGTACGTGGAAGCGTTAAGAGACTCGTCTCCCACTCACAGTCCTAGTCAACCCATTACTGCAATCGATACTTCTACGTCGTCTTGGCTCCTCAATTTCATCGGCCAGGCTATGAGGAAGCAGTAGGCGCGTTGTACGAAAGCCTCGGCGCATTGGGCGAGCTAGAGGGATTTTTGGACAAGGAAGTGCAACATAGGTGAGGTCGATACCCTGCTATCGCATCTGCTTTCTCTCACGAAAATGGCCGAACAAGTTTTTAAAGATAATTGTCGACCATATGGACGGTAAACCCGACTCATTCGTGTGATCTTAATAACCTATTAGAACTCTGCAATCATCGGGGACCACTCGGAATCCCGAGCTTCCTTTACAATGTATACGGGTGGTGGAATATCCCGATGGGTGGGCAACGGCTCGAATATTTGAAGAAGCGCGACGCGAAAAGGTAGGCGGGGATATTGGAAGAGAGAAAAACAAGACTGACGACTGGGCTTGGCTTTTGTTCATCCGCACATAAATGAACTTAAGGCTGATTTATGGTCATTTGTAGGATTGCTCACGCATTCAGATCTGAAATATTGATGGTATAAATCGGTCCGTAACTTGCGTTTATCAAGGTTGACGAGGGCTCATCAGGATAAGATAAAGATAAGATATATACGAAGACAAAGGACCTTGCCATCAGGCAGCTAAGACAAAGGATCTTGCCATCAGGCAACTTTTGGCCTCTCCTTTTCATTACATTCGATTAAATAGTGGCCATTCTCATTCTATTCGTCCAATCCTTGACCTCCACCATCCTCTCGTTGCTTCGTATTCAAAGATGGTTCGAGTTTGCTGGCTCCACGCTTTAAAGTAGGTGTCGGTTTCATGATACTCTTCCTTTTTTGATCGTCCTCTCAGTCCATCCTCTGCCAACGAACCACTGCCAGCGTTCGAAAGCGCCTCCCTTACCTTCTTGATGACGTACTGCGATCCAGTCCCGCACGTCAGTATAGCAAGACACATCGAAGAAAGTCATGGCATTGTGAGAGGCCAGCGCGCTCAAGGGAGACTCCTCGTCATCCAAAGGGAAGAAGGTGCTTATTTTCTAAAATGATCGTTCACGCCGTCAAGGCTAACAAAGTATGTTAGCTACTCTGCTGCACCTTGGAGGCTCGGAATCAGGTGGTCCGTTGGTCACTGTCGATCTTTCAGAGGTAACCGTGACCCATGATACATACGCCCCTCGTTTGGTAAGATTTCTTGCCATTTTTAAAATATCTTCTGTCGTTTATTAAGACTTGCAGCTGGACAAAATCTCTTTCTCCTTTATGGGAAAGGCACAAACTAATGGTCTACACGGGGCCGAGGCAGAGGCAGAATTCCGTGTGTTTTTTGATACAGAGGCTGCTTTTTGGGCATTTGTTTCGCTTTCAACAAGCGAAAACTATACCCATTTGTGCGGGTTTTTCCGACACACTGGAATCCGGTATCGCGACTCACCGGCCGCTCAAGCATCTACGACCGAGGCCATCCCGGGGCCGATGCCGGAGTGGATGAGGGTTCAAACATTGCTTTGGGTTGTCATGCTGGGCTTCTTACCTCCCTACCTTGTATTGATTCTCTTCTTTGCGTACTTTTCTGCAGTTTAGATCCTTTTCGATGTGTCACAGAATAGATTGAACCCGCTTGTAGTTATCCGAGTGAATCCATTCAATGATATCATTGTGCACTCATATGTATATGTATTGATTCCGGCTGCGCGCAATGCATACGTATGTGTACATATACGCTTGATATACGCGACTATGTATACGCGACGCGCCGGTATACGTCGGGCTTCAAAAATAACAACTTGCACGTAAAGTTGCCAAATGGATGTCAAGCTCAGCTAGATTTAGTAGGATCAGATAATTTTACGTAAGCCTGTATCATTATCTGCCATTAACGTTTAACGTTTTAACCGTCGTAGGCTCACTCACCCACCCGCTGCTTTGGAATTTTTGTACTCAGGTGCCTCCAAAATTTCATCACCTTGACCTGACGTAAGCCGCGCTACAGAAGTGCACTGGCGCGACGTACCACAAGTGCCAAGTAGACACGATGAGTGAGGTATTTTTGGAGGGGCGACGTGAGGAGTGGTGGTGTGCAGCAGGCAGCGTACGTCCTTTGAACCTGGTAAGTCGTCCTTCAGTATCACCTGAGAAGTAGACTTACACTAATGTTACTCTGTTTAGCTCTCAACTATGAGCGCTGGCGAGCTGCAACATGGCACGACGATTGAGCATTGGACTGACAACCCACCTGTGTTGTCATCCCACATCATTATTGGCTGCATTGCGCTGCTCTTCTCGAAGCGCAATGCACACACGCGGGTTTTTGCGGAGACAAGCGCATAGGTACTCGGTTGGCAGACACTCTTCCTGGGTGTGGACGACATCCAATTCGGTGTGAACGAGTCGATGCGGGATTCTGCGCGCGTCATTGGTGGGATGTGTCCGGGAATCTTTGCTCGCATCGTGACCATTCGGAAATCAAGGTACGTTTTCAATTTTTCTCTCAATATCGTCCTCAGGAATTCGCAGCACACTCACCGGTTCCCGTGCTCAACGCGCTCTCGTCGCTGGCACCCGCACCCCAGGTCACTCCACGCTGATAATCGCGCAGGTTTCTCAGCATTGCAGCGACATTGGCCATGTACACGCTTTCCGCTGCTTCCTAAAGTTGAGCGGCAGTCGTTCCGTGATCCCACATGGAAATGCGGGATGTACGACACGTTGCATAAGCAGTTTGACGTCAACGAAAATGAGGCTGGCCACCACTTCCTGCCTCCTTTGGTTCTCGAAATATTCTCAGAAGTGAGTTCGGCCCTTGCCCCACATATGTACGTCCAACTGATGCGAAATTTTCATAAGTCAAGGCGGATAGTGGACTGGGTGGGAAGAGTTTTATGTGGGTGGATAAGTCGGCACAACTCACCGGTGTTAAGTCATCAGTGACAAGGCCGTCAGACCAGGAGAGGCGACGGCGCCATGTTTACCTTCTGGGACGCGTCGAGGACGGCACGATGTGCGGAGCGGTGTGGCGTCGACATAACTTTGAGCATCATTAATATTCAGCATGTAGACGCCATAATCGACGAGGTGCGCCCAGCCGGTCCATTTCTGACTACGTCTGTTAGGGTACATCGAAAAGTGCGCAGATGTGGGTTCCTGGGCCAAAGACTCGTCCAGCACGTAAGCGTCGAGTGCAGTAACGGCAGCAGAACGATGCCGAGAGGTGCCCCCCTGTAGCCCCGGCCGACCGACTCGAGCAGCGCGTCCAAGCAACTCCGTCGCATCGCGAACATAAGCGACCGTGCATGCCTGGAGCCATGCCTACGATCTTGACCGTTAGGCCGTGATTCTCAAAACGAGCTGTCTTGCTCGTACAAAGGAAGAATTTGGCTGTGTTCGACATACCGCAAGGCACTTTGTGGTCCAAGGTCCCGACAGTCATTCTGCTCGAAGAACTGGAATATATCCCGGAGATGCCTCCACCAATGTAATGCCCGTACGTCCTCCAGTCCCGGACTGCACGGTTACGACTCTAGAAGCGTGGAAAATACAGCATCCGTCACCGCAAGCACAAGATGCGACGGATCGTGTGTAATGCGTCTTCGAACACCGCCGTACCAATGGCGTAAGACGAGGGCTACAGCAAGTTCACCTACGCCCACGAAGAATAAATTTGAAGAACACGCTCTTGACGTGAACAGCTAAGACATGTGCTAGGTAAGTTGTCTATTTCTTGCATGCCTAGTACCCCAATTAATCAGCTTATAAGCCCAAGCATCAGTCAGATAATGGCGTCATAGCCAGCCTCCTCATCTCCCGTACTCTCACGTCACGGGTAGACACTGTGAATAAGTATACTTACACGCTGAAATCTGTTAATGGACTCTCTTTGTGAGTTAGGCCCATAACGCTCTTTGTCCTCGCATTTTGATTCGCATCATAGCTGTTGAAATGCCAAACGGGCGCAACCGGGCCGGGAAGAATTTCGCATAAATAGGTGCTCGCTAATAGGTGCGAATTCCTTTTGAACATCATATATACATGCCTGCCACTCCCACCCTCAGAAGATCCTCGCGACAAGCTCGGATGCGCAGTGTCTTCCCTGCTATAATCTTGTCAGGTACCGTCTCCAAAGATACTCTGGCAAGTTCATCGCCCGACAACGTCGCGCGTGCGATGCGAAACCCGCGCAAGTACGGAAAGCGGGAGCAGGGGCGTGGCGATGAGAACCCGCCAGCCGTTCCGAAAGGACAGGTACGGTTGATATTTTAAACTGGCAGAGTGCTGACTGCGCGCACTAGGGGCTCATCCCAGATATCTTTGCCAGCCAGGAGACGAGGGAGCTGCAGGCTGTCAAGAGAGATCGCGACAAGCTAAAACAGGAAGTGGTCCAGCTCAAACGAGAGAAAAACCAGTTATTTCCCGTAAGCACAGCGATACGTTTTGTCTACAAATGCAACGCTTAATCTACTCCTTTCATATGCATGTAGATCGCGGCCGCTGTGAGGGAGTTCTTGGAATGTCCGATTTGTTGCGATTATTTGAAACAGCCGGTAGCGTGAGTACAGTAATTGCTACTAAACCTATGAACTAAAGGAATATAGTGTAGACTCCGTTGCGGACATACTTTCTGTGCGGCATGCTTTGACGTCGGATCCCATGCCCAGAAGATTCAAGTGTTCCCGTCAACAAATCAAGAAGTGATTAAAAAACCGCACAGCTTTTACAGCTGCCCGACCTGCGGAGCTATAATGGAGCGCAGTATCATGCCAAACAACATCCATGGGCTCCGCGACATTATAGCCCTCTTTTCGAGAGAATTGTGAGTTACCCGCGGCGCATATGTACAGGATTCTATGTCACAGATAGCCTTAGCTTTGCTCTTTACTCAACTTTGACTGGTCATTTATTGTATTTCTCATTTCCTCGCATGAGCATTCGTCGAACTAGCCGACTACTATATTATCTTACATCTAATTTCAATTTACCGATTTCTTTCATGACGCCGAGTTTGTCCAAATTGTCGGCGGTCCCCACGCATATTAAAAATTTAAAGTCGCTTACCTTAGAATCAGGATCTAAGTATCAGCGAAGCTCGGGCTTGAAGCTTGAAGCTCTTGAACGAAAAGCGACGTCTACATAGACTTGCACTTATCGCCGGGCCGTCGGAGTTTAAATATTAGTAATGATTGTCGAACACATTTTCAACGTACGCTTTCTAACCACCATCATAATGAGTCTCAAGCTACGTACGCCCGCGGCAGGAAGAAGTTTGGCAGCTACGAAGGCGAATCTAGTATCTGGTGCAGAGTATGACAAACTTTGTTCGAGCGCGGCACTCACTTCAGATATCGTGAGCACCGACCGTAGTAATTCCTACTTTGTATCTTATGATCAAGATACTCTTCACTGAAAACATCTCGTTTTGGTAGAAATTCACGGAGATCAATTGCTCATATGAAAACTCAAGCGCGGAACTCTAGGAGGTACCAGAGCTGCCGGGAATCCAAGAGAGATGCTGGCAAAAGAAGTGGGGCCGGGAAGACGGCTCAGACCATCGCGCTAATCCTATTACATCGTTGTCCCTGGTGTCGAGATGGCGCCTTGATATGAAAGTGCGTGCGCCTCTCCGAGAGCTCATGCTCACGATAAGTTTAGTCTACAGGTGGCGATAAGTCTGTCTCGGAACTAACAGCACATTCAGCCCGAATGCATGCGATGCTTATGACCTAGATTCCGTTCCAATCACGCCAAGTGGCCTGTACAAGCCAGATATCTCGGTGTGTTTTTTCAGTGTCTACCCCTGTGTTACTAGACAGATCTTTTCAGCGCCATACATTCCGACAACCGGCCAACCCCCTTGAACTTCCACTTCACAGTCCTCGTTATAATTACTTGGGCTCGATAGATTGAGAGACTTCAAGCGGATGACAAGGCACATGGAGAAAGAAGTCGGAGGAAGTCACGGATGAACAACGGAGATGAGCTGTTCCTCAAAGGTCAGATTTAAATTACCAGCAGTGAGCTGTGTCCTTGAGTCGTTCATAGCCTATCAGCTTCTAAATCTAGTCCCATTCGTCAGCGGGCGTAGAAACACCATCGTCTTCGGACGGACTGTCAGAGGCAGCGAGCCAGAAGCTTGAAAATACAGCAAGAATCAGGACGAGCAAGTGGGTGGGGATTGAATATATATTCTTGAGTGCCTTATTTTGACTTAGTGGGCAGGCGCGCAAGGGCTGTACTTCGTGTCGCTACTCTCACAGGTCTAGTCAACTTTCAAAGGAGGATGAAGGCCACCAAGTATATGGTTGCCCAACGCGAAGGAAATTCTGCCGAGGAAATCGCGTACGTGATGTCTTCGTAGCTACGACTGCGATCTTACCTCCAACAGTGAGATTGTCGGTGAATACGGACAGCGTCCTCTTGACCGTATGCTCGGATTTTTCGGCATTTGTTGGTCTCCTGCGGGTGCATGTTCACCTCGGAGATTTCACGCTAGGCCTGAAAGTAATGGAGAGTTTGAGTTGAACCAAAAAGTGCGTGTCAGTGATTCTCAAAGTTGCACCAGCTGACCATCCTTAGTCTCACTTTACTAGTACTCGGGTGACAGTGTCGGCTTCTGTTACACCATGCACCGCCCCTACCGACATCATCCTCAACTTTATCATGCGCAAGCGCCAGTACCAGCCGCCGACAGGATGTACGCCTTCTTCGCCATGTGCCATGCTCTCTCGCCCAGCCGGTGGGACGAGAACATCGCCAACATCGCCAAGGCTTAGGAGCGTTACGGCGAGCAATGCGCCAAATTGGCTTGCGGTGGCACCGACGCTCTTACGGCGTTCGAGAAGCCACTTGTGTACGTTTTCCCAGAGTTCATCGTCGCGAACCCACCTTTATGACGGCCTGCACTCTGATCAGCGCAACTGCGGAAGAGGAGGAGTCGGTAAGCTCTGCCACAGCAGACGCGACACAACGCCACCTTGAACTGTTCCTCCCCGATATGGCGGCGCAACTGCCCGTGCCGACGGACCTTAATCATGAGGACGATCAGGACCAAGTTCTCCTCAACTTGCGTTCTCGCTCACCTTCGCCGACGCCTGCTGCCCCAGAGGTGCAATCGAACCGAACAAGCGTGGATGGAATGGACCCTGCCTTTGCGAATGTTCTACGCCGCACGCCATCAAACGGATTGTATACCAGCAATCCGTTGCGCCAGGCTGTTTTCAGCCGCTCTGCGAGAGGTGGCACCGCCGGCCGCCGAAAGCGCGGTGGGGTTCCATTCAAGGAGGCGCGTCCGCCGTCGATGGTGGATGCACCAGAAGTGTTTGCAGCCGAACTCGACAGCCTTGAGGAGTTTCCCCTTAAACCCTTCAACACCTCGCTGCTCAACGACACGGAGATCATCAAAGAAGACGATGATGATGTGGAGTATATCCGTGCTAAGAAGGTCGAGTCTAGATGTCAGACGGAGTTCGTTGAGGACGAGCAGACAGTGGTTCTAGCTGTGCCGCCCGTCATTGCGCTCGTTGAACCCGAGTCGGCGCCCGTACCGGTGCAACCTCCTGTCATCCGTGTTGAAGTTGGCATCCAGTCGGACGCGGAGCCCGAACCTATTGTGCCGCCGCCGATCGTTCCACCGCCCGTCGTACGCGCCGAGTCGGAGCCCGAACCGGAACCCGTTCTGCCTCCCAAACCTATCATGTCAGACATGTGTCTCCAAACGGACCCCGAGCTGGTGGTCGTTATCGAGAAGGCAGAATTTGGCGATCAACATGACGCACCCGAGCACGTACGGCCTTTACCTCCTGTAGTCGGAACCAAGCCGCTTCCGCCTCCTGTCCCTGTCCAAGTACCAGCGGACAAAGCCTGCCGCCTTTGGTTACTGCAGATACTGGGCGCAGGGCCACTATCACGCAGGCCGACGTCTCGCGTAGGAACAGCAGTGCGGGCGACACGACTATACCCGCACATTCCTTGGTGCTCCTGTGGTCGATGATGACGAGATAGACGAGGGTGAAGAGATGGAAACGGGCGCTGAGATGGAAGATGACCATCACGATGCGCGCCAGAGCATTGTGATGACCCGGGGCTATCTGAGGATTTCCACTCTGTACGCACGATGACGGACAACGTCTACTCAGACTCGGAGGACGACACAGAGAGCATCAAGGCGTCGCATTTTTGGAGCAAGCACCAGCGGTTGGCCGCGTCACTCAATCGGCCGCCGACGTCTGCTTCGTCGTACTCCGCGCCTGTCTCAGCGAGGTCGGTGTAGTGCGAGACGGTTGGTGTCAGTGCGGATCTGTACGAGCTTCCGGAGCCTGTTGTTATCTACGCGCAGAAGCTAGAGGTCAAGGAAATGTCTGTCCAAACAGACGAGTGGAAGCCCCCTGCGCCGCCCGCGCCGGTCATATATCATCGATCATCCCATCCCTGTCGCCCGAGCTCGGCCTGTATCGCGTGGGTTCAACCAACAGCCATCAATTCCAGTTCGTTCCTCCTCCTATCGGCACGTTGGCGCCTGCGCCCGTCTTCACCGCCCCGTCGATCGCAAATACGCCGATGTCCAGCGTATTCCGCGAATCCTCTTCGGGAGCAGGTTCGATTCGCAAACCTGTGACCGCGGACAGGCAGCCAATACAGTCCCCGTTCTCCGGCACTGCTGCGGATGATGCGTCAAGTCGTACCCGCGTTCCTTCATCTTCAACAAACGGACCCATCTTGGCATCGATGGACAAAACGAGACCGCCGGTGATGTCGCTCGGTGATGTCGCTCCCACCACCACTCCCACCCAACAGCATGCCCCCGCCAAACTTCGTTCCGGAGCGCCGCCTATCCGTAAATGGCGTTCGCGACGGGCCGTCACCCCGGCCCTCTTCGCCACCCGCAGAGCTCATTCAACGCGCGACGACGCCTCTCGGCTCAGTGCTTTCTGTGCCAGGAGCCAATCCGCACAGCGTACGCTCAGTCTCCGCGAGCATGCCGCTGTCGGTGGCCGGACTGCGCCAGCGCCCGTCGACAAGCAGCTTCCGCTCAGCGGCGCATGCGCCAGGCCATATGTACATTCTCTCGGGCACGCTATCGTCACACAGCGTGCGCGAGCGCCAGCACGGCGCGACGTCGCTGACGTCGGACCACAGCGGTGTCGCGTCGCCGCGCTCGTTGACGTCGTCAGACCGCCACCAGACGCACCACGATGAGCGGTCTAGCTACACCCGCCGCGGGTGCCGCCAACGCCGAACAAGTCGGCGGACATGACACCGCGCGCGAATAATGTAATATTAACGGACCATTATCCGTACACCAAGCTATCTCGTGATGAGCCCGAGCGCACAAAGTCAGCAACAGGAACATCTGTTGCTCAGTCCAGACGCGCCAAAAATGCGGCTCACAGAGCTGATGATGTCGGTGAGCAGCTATTACGTGCCAGCGCGCTTGGAGCGTGGAGTTTATCACATTTTTCCTGCAGAATTTGCCTTTGAAATAGGCAGCGGGCTCCCAACGGAAGTTCGACGCCTTCAATTACTCCTCGGAGAACGCGACAAAGCTATCCAAGACATGAAAGAAGAGAAGGACGATCTAGAGAAGTCGGTAGAGGGGCTCAGGACTGCTCTCAAGCAACAGGAACAAAGCAGCGGTGCGTGTCTATGCTTAATAAGTTATTGATCTTGTCTCACTCAAACTTTGATTCGTAGACAAGTTCAAAGAAGAGAATTGGAATTTGGAAGTTCGTCAACAGGAGCTCACGAACCGCAATGAGGATCTTACGGCATCCATTCAACGTCTGGAATCTGATCACAAAAGACTGACAAAGACCTTAGCCCAATCCCGCGACGCCGTTGATCAGCACAAGAACGAAGCTGAACGGCTTAACAATGTCATCGAGAAACTCAAGGCTAAGCACGACACGGACATCGCTCAAGCCCGCAAACATGCTGCAGGTCTTGCTCGTGACAAGTCGGATCTTCAGCAAGCCTTGGACACCATGAAGGCAGACGTCGCACGTGCTGCACGACGACTCCCGCGATATGGGTCGCCACTTACCCCTGGTGGTCCTGAAACCAAGGACTTCCTCACCCCTGCCGGTCATGATGATCCTGATGATGTCTTTGGCACTACTGGACGGGGATCTACAAAACGCAGAAACTTGGATGTGTCGTCTTTGTTGCCTCCAGACGAATTCGGTATAGACCTTAATGAGTTGGCTGACCCTTCACCGCTTCGCCGACCATTCCTCGCCGCTAATCATCCAACAAACAAAATTGAAGCCCTTCAACAACGACTTGCCCATGCTCAGAGGCAGATCAACACACTCAAGGGGTCTCTGAACCGCGGGAAGCAGCTCAGGATGCGCCTGGAAGGTGCAGAGATGCGGGGCCAAGACTTTGACGAGGATCAGACTGAAGGTTTCATGGACGAAAATGCCACGATGCAGGAGAGCAAGAAGCCCGTGAAATGCGTAACGCCTTTCAAGGTCGGCGGTCGCTCAGCTCGTGGCCGTAGCCGCGGTCGCGGACGTGGAGGTATCACTCTCATCCAAAGACTCGGAATGGCTGCCGGCAGCCCTTCCTCGGAATACAACGATGATAACCACCACCTTTCAGACGAATCCCCACCACCTCCTGTGCCTTCCATCCCCATTAATTTTAATTTTCGGCAGCAGCCGCGACCTCAATCATGAGGACGAGCAGGACGAAGTTCTCCTCGACCGGCGTTCTCGCTCACCTTCGCCGACGCCTGCTGCCCCAGAGGTTCATTCGAACCTAACAAGCGTCGACGGAATGGACCCTACCTTTGCGAATGTTCTGCGCCGCACGCCATCAAACGGATCGTATACCAGTAGTCCGTTGCGCCAGGCTGTTCTCGGTCGCTCTGCGAGAGGTGGTGCCGTCGGGCGCAGAAAGCGTGGCGGGGTGCCCTTCAAGGAGGCGCGTCCGCCGTTAATCGTGGATGCGCCGGAGGTACTTGCAGCCGAACTCGGCGGCCTAGAAGAGTCGCCCCTTACACCCTTCAACACCTCGCTACTCAACGACACGGAGATTATCGAAGAAGACGACGATGATGTGGAGTACATAAGCATCAAGAAGGCTGAGAAGGTCGAGTTTGGGTGCCAGACGGAGCTCGTCGAGGACGAGAAGACAGTGGTTCTGGCTGTGCCGCCCGTTATCGCGCCTGTCGAACCCGAGCCGGCGCCCGTACCGACGCCACCTCCTGTCGTCCGTGTGGAGGTTGGCATCCAGTCGGACGCGGAGCCTGAACCTGTTGCGCCGCCGCCGATCGTTCCACCGCCGACCGCCGTACAGGCCGAGATGGGCATCCAGTCGGATCCCCAGCTGGAGCCCGTTCTGCCTCCCAAACCTGTCACGGCGGACATGTCTCTCCAAACGGACCCCGAGCCGGTGGTTGTTATCGAGAAGGCAGAATTGGGTGTCCAACATGACGCACCCGAGCCCGTGCGGCCTCTACCTCCTGTACTTGTGGAGAGCAGCGTTGCAACCGACCCGCTCCCGCCTCCCGCACCTGTCCAAGTACCAGCGGTTCTCTGCAAAAGCCTGCCACCTTCGGTCACTGCCGATGCTGGACGCAGGGCCACTATCACGCAGGCCGACGTCTCGCGCACGAACAGCAGACGACTATAACCCGCACGTTCCTAGGTGCTCCCGTGGTCGATGAGGATGAGATAGACGAGGGCGAAGAGACGGAATCGGGCGCCGAGACAGAAGACGACTTTCACGATGCGCGACAAAGTATTGTGATGACAACGCCGTCTGAAGATTTCCACTCTGTGCGCACGATGACGGATAACGACTACTCGGACTCGGAGGACGACGCAGAGAGCATCAAGGTGTCGCACTTTTCGAGCAAGCACCGGCGGTCGGCCGCGTCACTCAATCGGCCGCCGACGTCTGCTTCGTCGTACTTCGCGCCTGTCCCAGCGAGGTCGGTGTCGTACGAGACGGTTGGTATCAGCGCGGACCTTTACGAGCTCCTAGAGCCTGTTGTTATCCACGCACAGAAGCCCGAGGACAGGAAATGTCGGTCCAGACAGACGAGTGGAAGCCACCAGCGCCGCCTGCGCCGGTCATATCATCGATCATCCCATCCCCGTCGCCCAAGCCGGGCCTGTATCGCGTGGGTTCGACCAACAGCCATCAGTTCCAGTTCGTTCCTCCTCCTATTGGCACGTCGGCCCCTGCGCCCGTCTTCACCGCCCCGTCGCCCGCGAACACGCCTATGTCCAGCGTATTCCGTGAATCCTCGTCAGGAGCAGGTTCCATCCGCAGACCCGTGACGGCCGATAGGCAGTCGATAGTCTCTCTTCTCCGGCGCTGCTGCGGATGACGCGTCAAGTCGCTCTCGCGTTCCTTCGTCGTCAACGAACGGCCCCATCTTGGCGTCGATGGACAAGACAAAACCGCCGGTGATGTCGCTCCCACCTCCACCGAAATTGCCGCCCCCACCCAACAGCATGCCCCCACCGAACTTCATTCCAGAGCGCCGCCTGGTCGTAAATGGCGTTCGCGACGGGCCGCCACCCCGGCCCTCTTCGCCGCCGCCCGCAGAGCTGATTCAGCGCGCGACGACGCCTCTCGGTTCCGTCCTTTCCGTGCCCGGGGCCAATCCACACAGCGTACGTTCGCTCTCCGCAAGCATGCCGCCGTCGATGGCCGGATTGCGCCAGCCTCCGTCGACAAGCAGCTTCCGCTCAGCGTCGCATGCGCCAGGCCATATGTACATTCCCTTGGGTACGCTATCGTCGCACAGCGTGCGTGAGCGCCAGCGCAGCGCAACGTCGCTGACATCGGACCACAGCGGTGTCGCTTCGCCGCGCTCGTCGATGTCGTCTGACCGCCACCAGACGCACTACGATGAGCGGTCTACACCCGCAGCGGGTGCGCCGTCGACGCCGAACAAGTCAGTGGACATGACGCCGCGCGCGAACAACGTGATGTCGACGGACCCGACCATTATCCATGCAATCACACAAACGATGATCGGCGAGTTCTTGTACAAGTACACGCGCCGTGCGATTGGAAAAGGCGTCGGCGAAAGCGGCACAAGCGCTTCTGGGTGCACCCGTACACGAAGACGCTGTATTGGAGTTTAGCTGATCCTGGTTCGTCGAATGTGTCGGAGTCGAGTGCGAAGAACGGTATGTCGTTTTATATGTTTAGGCGTCTAGGGTGAATTCACACGACTGGTTCAATTTTTAGCCTACAGGGGCGGCCACCGACGATAAAGCTGGCTGTTCAGAGCAGACCTGCGCGGACGCGGCGGGGATGGGGTAGTCGCTGTAGGTGCAAGAAGTGCAGATGGACCTGAGGGTAGCTCGAGGAGGTTCCATGACGCAGACAATGCAGAAGATGCAGGAGAAGCTTGGCTACGATTGGTACACAGAGCAGAAGAAGGTGGAGTAGCCGCAGCTGTTGACCACAGTTCTTGCGCAATGAGGAAGTAGAAATCGTTACCAAAAAAGTGGTACGTTGTCTTTTTTCTCAATCGAAACTAGATCTAATGGCAAGGAACTTGTTTTTGCAAGATAAGCCCAACCTGCAGGTGTTTCCTTATCTAGAACGGGGACAACAATTTTTGGGAAGCCAACCGAACGGTTACAATTGAAGTGGGTTTCACAGGGGTGACCATATTGACTGCGAGGACGACTCTGGATCTACGATTTATGCCATGGTCCACGATCTTAAACCTCCGCTGCTTGACGGCTGTACAGTGTCCTCTAAACGATCAGAACCCATGAACACCACTATTTGCTTATTCCAAAGAAGCAAACACGGCGTCTCGCGGTACCCTAGTACTGTAGCGCCGCCGACGGTGTAAACGAGTCCGACTCTGAGGTGGAGGAGAGGTGTTCTCCGACCGCGAGATCAACGACATGCTGATGAGCGACGGCTTTGCGGGCGAGGAGGATCTCTCTGTTCATAAACATCTGCGACAGTCATGCCCCTGATATCATCTTGAGAAGACGATATGGTCGAAATTTCCATCACTGTCAGCTTTCCCGTCGCGAAATGCACCAATCGTGAACTCGAAGCTTCGAATTCTGATATTTCCAACTTACCTGTGCCTCTACGTTCTCCACCACGTTAATGCGAAAGCCATCCACCCAATCCCGCATGAATAGAGCCTGTGCACCAATGTCAAGTTCAGCATTACCGTCTTGAAATACTTTCAACCGCCACACAACACCAAAGCCGGATAGTGAAAAGTCTCACTCTAGCAACAAAGCGAGTGATGTCAACTTCTCTTCCGACCCACGTGCATGATTGGACGCACAAATCGAAAGCCACCACTGCCCAGGCTCTATCATTCAACTAATTGCAATCCACTCTGTCGCCAAACCCCTTACATATAAATAACAGTAGCTCCTCACCGTCGCCTCTGTCCGCCGTCGATGAGCAGGCGCGCATGACGCTGGACCCTCGATCGCCAGCGACCCGATGTAGCTGCTACGCGGTTATTCTCGGCTTTCACAACAAAGTGATGGAGGCGCCCTTTGTCCTATTCAGGCATATATAATGGCAGCCACCATGGACTCACTCAACATCTACACCGTACTTGTTCCGCGATCATCGATGGTTGATATGGTGAGTCAATTCCCCATGCTCGAAAGTCCGCAAGACAACTTTGACGCTCCAATTTCACTGCTATCTAGAATTCAGAACTCAGTTCTCTCGACGAACTTCTTGGTACAAATGAAGTGCCATCTGATGAGCAAAAATGTTTAATACAGAGCGCACTCATTGGTCCAGAAACAAAACTGCTAGGGATACAAGCACAAATTTCGCAGCTTAAGCAGCAATTGGAGAGCTTGGTCCAAAAAGAAACGATCATGGTTCAGGAAGTCGCACCCTACCGAGCCCTGCTTTCTCCATTTCGGCGGCTTCCTGACGATATCCTCAGAGAAATATTCCTCCATTGCCTCCCCAACGACTATATTCCGGTCATCGACTTTCGTCAGCCGCCGCTTCTCCTGACCCACATCTCAAGACATCTGCGGCAATTGGCTCTCACAACTCCTAGACTCTGGGCAGCAATCGACGTCCCTATTCTTGTTCCATGTCTTACTGAATGGTTTGATGGCCGAGACCAGTCTCGGCAAATCCATTTTTACCGTACAATGACCAAGTATGCATGGGCAGTCAACGAGTGGCTCTGTCACGCAGGCGCATGCGATATCGAGATACACGTCCACGAAAAAGGAGACCACGTTGCTGATTGGTACATTGATGATGTTTTCAATTTACTTATTGCTCGGGCGGCCCAGTGGAAAAGTATTTCATTGCATTGTTCAGCATATTCCGTGCAGCGATTCTGCTATTTGCTCGGACAAGCGTCTTCTAAGTGTAACTTTCCTCGATTGGAGCACCTTAGTCTTGATATATCAGGCTTAGATCTTCAGCAAGACGATCCGCAGGAGCAGTATAACCATACCTCACACCTCCCCGACGCTTTCCGCCTAAGCAGCATCCATCTCGTGACGCCCGCGGATAATTATGGAGGGTACCTCGTACAGTGGTCGCGCATCACCCATTTATCACTGGGTAGTCCCAAATACCCCTCGTCTCTGAAATTGATTGTTAAAACTCTGGAATCTTGTGTGGGCCTAGTCGGCTGCATGCTTTATATCAGAACGGATGACACTTGCCTGCGCCTCTGCTTGCCGCATCTTAAGGCCATCTCAATTTTTTTTGATCAAGAGGCATGGTTCGATAACATCCACCCGAACACTCACTATACCCGCCAAATAGAAAAAGCGTTTTCTTTTCTCGACCAACTGGACGTACCGATGTTAGAGCGTATTACATATGACGCCTCCGCCGAATCTATGCCTCTACTTGGCCTAGTTCACCGCATGGGTAACCACATAACACATCTCTGTGTGACCAACTTCGAAGCGCCGACCGAACTCGTAGAATGCCTCAAAGTGTGCCCGCTTCTGGTCGAGCTTGAACTGACCAGGCAAGATGAAATTCCTCGCTCTCCAGCGAGAAATTCTCAACTGCTCAGACCAGCCCCAACCGCCGCCCTCATGCTATGGTCCACTGCTGGAGACCAACTTCTCCGCTACCTGACGGACTATACCGACAGAACTATTCGTAAACAGCTATGCCCCCGCCTCGAGCGTCTTGCTTACCACATCGTTGACGGACCTATGTCCTGTGAGGCGATTGAAGCTTTTATTCTTAACAAGCGCGGCACTAAAGAGGGCACTTTCTCTGGTCTCAAGGGATTCAGCGCATATATACGCGGTGGAGAGCAAGATATCATGCGTATTCGGCAATCAGTTGAGGTGCAACTGCTCGCTGGGTTACGTCTGAGATTGATACCGGGGAGGATCACACCCAAGCTTATGTCTGTGGACATTTATCCGGTAACAGGACTACCTAGATGGTGAAACAATCAGTCTGGTCAGGCGTTTTTATGCTCAGACAAAGTTTGTAGCAAGTAGGGCGATATGTGTCGACTACTAGTAGAATTGACTTGTTCAAAATTTTAAGTCATATAATTATTTTGTCCCGTATTTCGATCTGGTAGCAGACCGGCCGAATCATCTGGAGCCTTTCAAATAATTCCTAGTAGATATCAAAAATGTCTGGCAATATTTCGGTTAAAATTTCTTGCATACATATTTGTGTTTCCGTTGAATCCACGTCGTTCTCTTCGTTCTCCCAAAGATTCTGGATACACCACGCTCAATTACTCCGTTTCTCCAACTGACTTTCACCATATTACAGCAAGATGTATTCTTGGAAGAAAGCATGTTGATAAGCTAGGATGCCGCGAGCTTGGCTGTAAGTGAAGGATCCAGCTTAAACTTAAAGCTTAAAGGTTTGAATGTTAGAGTCAAACTTCAAAGCTTCAACTCGGGATAAGTAGTGTCGTCGATGTCATTACCGGGCCGTAGTCCTTTTAACTGTATGTGTTTAGTTGGTGTTTAGTGAATTTCTGTGCTGCGGCGGACGCTTTAGTGGTACTCACAGGATTGATAACAATTGAACAATCGCCATCGAATCACCATACAGATTGACGAGCATCCTCTTCCTCTCCTATTGCAGGATACTTTTTCTTGAATCATGCCTCCCCATCTACGCGGGGGGAAGGCTGTGGACCAGAGGAAGATTCAGCTACCGAAAGCTCTAACTCTCTGTCAATGCACAGAGTGCGTCTGCGCGGAGACCTTCGACGGAAATTCTAAGGCCGAGACGAGTAACGGAAAGGTTGTTACCCTTGAACAATGGACCCTTCACTTTAGACGGAATGAAATCAGGCGCCGCGCTGCATTGGAATCCCAGTCTCAGGCAGGTGCACAAGCACCGCCTATAGCGCATACTACGCTATCGGAATCCTCGTCTACGTCTCAGCCCTCTTCTGCTCAAATTGACTCGGAGAACCTCGATACCGATGGCCGCTCATCAGACTCCCAGTCTAACACCACCTCGTCCACTGGACCGTCGAATCAACGCATAGTTCAACCTCCAGGGGGAACCACTCTTACGAGGTGGCAAAAGCGTAACTGGTTTCGTTTCGCAAAAAGCGGCTTTGGCACCTCTATCGGAAAGGATGGATCGAATACGAATAAAGTTGGCGCAATTTCGAAACAGCTAGATTCTCTACTTCGCCGCTCCCGTGACGACACAACTGAGGTACTTCACACAAGCATCCAGAGAGAACCTTTGATATTTTCAAATCTTCCGACTAAAATGTCGCCCCCTCTCACAAACGGGAATCTTGTAGATGCGCTACAGTTGAACGCCGATGCTCCCGAGAATTATGCAACTCTCAGTTACGAGAGATGGCTGGCGGATACAGAAGATTACCTGAGATCCCTCCTTCGAACCAAACCAAGCCCACTGTCGAATCATAACCGTGTCGTGGCCGCCCAGATCATCCAAGAACTTCGAGGAGGACGCAACAAAGTCACTCTCATGAAAAAAACGGAATGGGCGCGCCAGCACAGGGCGGCTCTCGATGCAGATGAGAGAGACGCGCCGACCATCGACGCAGGTGCGTCCGCACTGTCTAGGTTCTGTGCTCTCATAGACTTACTATTACAATTCAGGTCCTTTCTTTTCAGCCTGGACAAAGCTAATGGAACCGATTACATGCTTATGCTACCTGCTTGTGGCCTCCCTGTACCTACTAGCAAACCTATCGATGGACGACTGTAACTTAGCATTGGCTTTCATCTCAGTAATCGTCAAATCCATGGCAAAGGATTCGACAAATGAAGAACGATTCAAGATAGCAAATAGCATACCTGCAGATGTCCGCACGGTTGTCAGCGCGCTTGGAATCGAGCCAAAATCAACCCCCTATATTTGCTGCCCTCGCTGTTTTTCTACTTACAAGATTGATTCGGGGAACGACATGTCTTGTCCAACATTTTGTACGCATAAAAGGACGCCTAATACCCCAGAATGCGGAGCCCAATTACAGGCACCCAAAAAATCTGCTATTCTGCACCCAATACGAAAATACGTCTATCAGGATCTTCATCACTGGATTGCTAGAATGTACTCACGGCCCGATATTGAGCAATACTTCGACCAGTATCCTCTCGAAAGGGACCATCTCTCCGGTGAAATGAAAGACATGTGGGACGGATCAATGCTGAAGGAATTCTCTGGTTTGGACAATAAACCATTCTTCCCAGGCCCTGGAAATGAGGGCCGTCTCGTTTTTGGTCTCAATGTCGATGGCTTTACTCCTTTTAGCAAGAAGAAAGGCGGGAAGAGCATTTCAGTTGGCGGCATGTACATGGTCTGTTTGAACCTACCTCCAGAAGTACGCTATAAGAGCGAAAACATATTTCTCGTGGGGATCATCCCAGGTCCAGATGAGCCATCCCTAGACCAAATCAATCATGTCCTTCACCCTCTTGTCGAAGACCTTCTTGTCCTGTGGTTAAAAGGCATATATATATCCCGAACGACAAAATATCCGCTTGGTCGACTTGTTCGCTGCGCGATGCTGCCTTTGATATGCGATCTTCCCGCCGCTAGACGCGTATCAGGCCACGGATCACACAGCTCGACGTATTTGTGCTCAGAGTGTTATATCACACTCAAGGATATCAACAATTTAGACCGAGACAAGTGGCCTCCTCGTAACCTCTGCGATCACCATAAGTTCGCAGATATGTGGAAGAATGCAGCAACAAAGGCTGAGCAAGACAGGATATTCTCTACACACGGCATACGATGGTCCGAACTACTCCGTTTGCCGTACTGGGATCCAACAAAACATGTCATTATTGATGCTATGCACTGTTTCTATCTACGACTATTTTTTCGCCATGTTCGGGAGATATGGGGAATGGATGTAACCGTGGCCGACGGAGATGGCAGTAAACCTCCTGTGCCCACATCGCTAGAAAAAGATGTCATGGAAAATGCCGACCACATTCTCCGCAACGGCAGTCTTGACCAGCTCAGGAAGCTACCCTCTGCCGAATTGAAGTATTTATGCACCAAGGTTGGGTTGAACTTTGGCGGCGCAAAAGTGGACGAGCTTGTGCTTGGGCTCAGAGACTATGTAAGCACTTTAATATAATGCCGCTTATTTTCACCGTTTAAGCATATTAACATTGTATATAGAGGATTGAACAAGAATGGTTCACCAATGATGATATCTATATCCCTCCCCCCGTTTTCGACGAAACATCCAACTCCGCAGAAATACCCATAGCTGATTCCTCTATCGCAGCACAACCCGGACCGGAGGCGGCTGCTAAGCCATTCTTTAACAATATGTACAAGACGGCCAGTGATTCAAAAGTGAAAAGGCTACGTAAAGCTGTTCTCGTTGCCTTCTGCGCAGTGCGTTTTGGAGGTTCTGCAGATGCATATAACAAGCTTCGTGTGTCTGATCTGGCCGACCGTATTATCGATGAGGTTCGTCAATAAAAAACAATCGCCGTTGAGCATACGCTGACTGAAAGGGACAACAGCGGACTAAAGAACGACATGGGCAACCAGTTCAGCCAGAGGAAGCGCCAGTGAACAAGCGCTCAGCCACTTTGAAGAAAGTTCTTGGGAAACAAACATTAGCGGCTATTCGAGATGACATGACAAAGCTTGGTCTCCCGTCTTGGGCCACGCGTGCTCCCAGACATCCCGGGGAAGTAAAATGGGGGAACTTCAAGGCCGATGAATGGAGATCGTTCTGCACAGTGAACCTCCCTATCACATTAACACGGCTATGGGGATCAAAACCAAGAGATGATAGGCACCACCAGATGCTGCTTAATTATATGGAATTGGTCGCAGCCGTCAAGATTGCAAACTCACGGACTATCACTGAGGACAAGATAGCCCTTTATGATAAACATATGCTTGCTTACCTGAAGGGCATTCGTGAACTCTACCCCTTCGTTGATCTTTCACCCTATCAGCACCTTTCAATGCACTTTTCCGCACAACTCAGGCGATTTGGTCCTACGCATTCTTGGCGATGCTATGCGTTTGAGAGATACAATGGGATTATTCAGAAAATAGCAACAAATGACACCCTCGGTTAGTTTTCCGAATACCGTGACAATATTAAAGCACGACTACTAACTCGCCGCACAGGAGAAATGGAAGAGACAATGTTTACAAGCTTCTGCAGAACACAAAATCTTCGTATCCTTTTTGCAGAACGAAATCTTCCTCAGCAAGCTCATCCAATAATCGAGGTTTTCGAACGGCGATACAAAGTAAATGTTAAAGGGACTATTCTCTATGATGGGTCGTCATCAAACAGAGCCGAAACAATTAAGGGTGGCAAGACAGAGCAACCCATGCCCACACATATTTATGTTGGATTGCAGAAACTTTTGACCATAATCGACCGCACGGATCAACCAATGCTGTATACCAATCAGGTCCGCTTTATCGATGGGGTCGAGCGCTTTGGGCAACTTTTCGAAGCTTTGCCCTCCAAGAACAATGCGCACGTCATATTTCAGCGCTCCCCAGATGTCCCGTGGTCAGCAGGTGTCCTAGAGTCCCTCTTCACGCACCAAAGACAATCAAGAACAAAAAGCATAACTCAGATCTTTGCAGTCATTCGAGACTATGAAGAACTTGCCGAGAACGACGTCCAACATGATCTCTACCGCGATTTCCCAGTCTCGGGCGGACAGCTTCGCTACAATCAGTTGTCCCAAAGGTCAATCCTTGTCCCGTTCGCGAACGTCATTGGCCACACTAGCCACATGATTATGCATGCCGCTGGAATTAGCAGAGAATGCGTGCATGTTCTTCCACTCAACAAATAGATAGAATGCGGTATATATTGATAACTAAGTACGCGTTATGACGCTGGAATCCCATGTATACCTAGATTATATATGCACGTAGTGTTACCTCCTTTGTTAGTCTCGAAGTCTACCACTATCGTACGAACACCTGAAGCGTTCTCAGTAGGAAAAGAAACAGGAAATAGCTGCTGCGATGCTAGCGAAGATGCATCATACCAGATTTCAGCCAGGAGAGCAAACCGATCCGAAGGGTTGATAAAGAAGGGCGGGTCATAGCTTTGCTGCATAAAATGGTGGATGTCTCGAATCGCTGTCTGGCTAGAGAGGCTCGAAATGAATTTATCTTCAAAAAGACCCCAAACTGTGATATTTTTGGGGGTGCGTGATGCTGCAAGTGAGGAGAGTAGGTCTGCGCGGATATAATTGACGCTAATGTATGAAATGTGGATTTTTTCGAAGAGCTGTATGCCAACTTTGGCATCGGCTGCAGAGGCCTCCCAACATTCCCCATCAACTATGCTCTCATCGAGGATCCAGTTGGGCCGTGGGACGTCCATATCATGTATCACATATCCAGTGATTAACCTTAAAGCCGATGCGAAAAAACCCGGAGTCGAAAGGCCGCATGTTGGAGAGGTGAATTCTTTCAATATATAAGCGTCGTCGGCCGCGGAAGCGTAGTTCTTGTGAGGCGCTGATGGTCTAGGTGATATTGCATTTTTTGTAGGGACAACGGCAGTCTGCGTATGGAGTGCGTCCATGCATTGGTTGGCTGCGTTTGAGCTGCGAAATTGCCAGTGCATGCGGGTGGCCGCGTCGCACACAGATCCTAACTTGAAGTGGAAAGGAATTAAGATGTCCGGGACCTGACATAAAAAACGCATTGTGTGGCAGATCGAGAGACCCACGCTGCAGCGAGTCTGCACGTCGACAGTTCCCCAAAGAAGTACAGCTGGAAAGCAAAAGACTAGGCCGCAAATCGACAAGACCCAGCGAATCGAAGGGGCTTTGTGCCTTACTTTTGGCGCCTGAACGTGTAACCAGTGTAAGCCATGCACGGTGAGGTGTTTAAAAAATGATAAGAACCTTGCGTAAAGGTGCTTCAGGGTGGCTTTTGGCTCTGTAGAAAGCGTCGCCGACTTGACGTGGATTTGATGCAAAAGGATTTACAGGCATAGAATAATTTGGCATGGGTGACGGCATGAGGTAAGGGTGAGGACTGCTAGCTGAAGATGAGAAACCGGATATCAATGCGTCTACGCCAATTAAAAGCATTTATAAAGGCATTCACGGTGGCTCACCCGCCTTTGGAGTTTGTGCCCACCGGCCCCATCTAGTGGCAGAGCGGCTAGACGCTAATAATTTTGACCAATATCAGCCGTTTGTCTATGTAAAAACAAAGGAAACCCCTGAGATCGGGCTCAACGCATGTGCATGTATGATAAAGCTTTTAAATTTGAGGCGTTGCGCTATGTCGATTTGATGAGGGCCACCAGGCCATGTGAGCGTCGTTCCTATAATTGGTATCCACATGACAATTACATAATACGAGCTCTATCGTTCTACTCCATTCCTCGCCGACCTTCGTTCAAGGCCACAGCCAGTTGACAGCCAGATGCATTTTACTTGTCGTGGGCCAACGTGGCCCTTTCCTGGTCCAAGCAGACACTAAGACCCTCGAAACAAGAACTAGGACTACTTGAAGCCACCGACTTATGCCGAAATGGTCATGGCGCGCCTCATTATAAGGTAAGAGACCGCGTTCGGGTAGCGTCGAACTCCATACACTAATGGCCTCTCCTTTCCCAGCGGCACAAAGTGGAACCAGCTCGTTTGTTCCTGACTCAGTCTCTCGTTTCGTGCTCAGAGTACCCTTCACCACATCCACCACTAGGGCGGGTCTCATGTACCTCCCCCTTCTAGACGACTCTCTCAATTTCGAGGAAACAGTCATTTCTCAAGCCATCCATTCTCAGACCCCATGCATTGACCCTGCTCCCGATCATCAGAAGTCTCAAGCAGATTGTTTTCTAGAAGATAATGAAGGCCGCAGATCTACTGCCCAGCTTCTGTGAGTTGATCAAGGCGTGTAATGATGTCGTCTGAACCATACGCAGGTCTGTCCAATCAGCGTTTGGCTCGCATGCTGGCTCTCCTCCTTCGGATTATCACAGACCTCAAGCGGGTACGTCTCGAAATGGACGTCAGAGTCGCGTACTCAACCGTCAACCAGTCGATCAAACGTGAGTAGATAACTATGACAATCTTGGCCGTGCGGTATCTGAATCTTCCCCAGCCCTACTTCTGACCACGAAACAAGTTTTGGGTCGCTCGAGGTGTAAATACTTTCATTATAAACTTGGCCTGGTCTATATCTAATTTCCTGTTCAACAAGATTCGAGAGGCTTGGAACAGGGAGCGGCCGATTCGACAAGGGAAAGAATCTGCTCACTCGACCGGCGAGGCTGAGCGCGGCAACTTCTCGTTCGGACGACTCCGCTCACCCAGGCTCGTCTTACTCAGAACCAAGGGCATCGACATCGGCCGATCGTTCAGCTGCTTCTGCTGTAAAGGTTTGTGATGTTCTTAGGTTTTTACTTCAAGACTGATCATTCAACAGATTCATCCATTCTACGCCAACCCCATTGAAAGGAGGATCCGAAATCAAGGTTGTTTTAATTGGTATGAATCGGCGGGGAAAACGCCCATCACATCGCCTCCCATTAACGCAGGAGGAAGGGCGTTCACAAGCGGGGACGTGGTGGTGCACAGAGTTCTCGGGAACGAACCGTCGAGGGTGCAGGTATGGTGTTGGGAAAATCACCGCTGGCTGCCGATAGACGTAGGCTACAAGCGTGAGTTTTCGAACAGGTCGTACTCCTTCAATTTTGTCAGAGGTTTTTCGCCATGTTGGATCTCCGAAGCGACTGTGCAGAGGAGAAGCCCCACAAAGAGAACGGCCAAGGTGTAATTTATTGTGACCCATTTTGTACCAAATTTGAAACAATTATTCATGTATAGAATCAATCAACTACAGTGACTGCTGGCAGGTGTTTATGTATACATAAGCTTTACAAATGCTCGAAAATAAAGGGTAACGTTTAATATCTAACCGTTCTGGTACAGCCAATCGTTGCGTTTCCCCAACACTACTACTCAGTATAATTTAGCGTAATGCATCCTATTTCCCTGAAAAGCCGAAGATGATTATAAGTTAGGTCTTGATTAACAATCGACTTACATTAAGCGCCTTTCACATGTGTTCATAGCCGGAAAGACCTGGTATTTCTCGACGGCATCTCGAATTTCTGAGAGCTCTTCGAACTTTAGCCCACGCAAGTTAGGGTGCTTGTTGGGATAGATGAATGAGAACACAATTTCCAATGTATCGGAGCGTTCTGGCAGAGATATTATGCCGTCGTTCAACTGATAGTCGCCTAGAAACTCGGGTGTGTTGAATGCCTTTGTAATGGCTTCCAGATTCTTGCGATGGAGAAATAAAAGTACTCCATCCGAAGAGCGGATTGTGATGTCGGAGATGCCACGACTGAGCGCGTACTTCAAGCCGGGATCTGAGGCGGCCATAGTGGCGGAGTTCTGGATGCGTAGGAGCGCAGGGGAAGGGGGTGGCGACGGCATTTCAGAAATGAGATGAGATTTGGGCATCCAGCGTCTACGTTGTTTTCGAATATATACCAGGAGATGCCCTTTGTGGCCAAATCGCCAAATCAGTGAATACCTTCATCGATACTGTGTCACAAAGAGATGATTGTTCTATATCGCATTACCGCATTCCTGGTGACGGGGGACGGCGTCCTGGCCGGCCGTCACCGGGAATGCTGATGTAATGGTCACGTGCTCTTTCTGGGCGTCTCTTTTCAGTATTCAAGTTGTTCATCATGTACGCTCCTCGATCGCGCACGATCACCTCTCTGCTGTCACGCCCGAAAACGGAGCCCTGGAATGCAGACAGGCCACCTTCACCAGATTTTGGGTAACCAGAGGCCTCCGCCGTCATCAAAATGGCAGCATGGCGTCATCTTACAGGCCAAACGAGATCGATCCGCCGGTCTCAACATTCTAGAAGATAGGAAAGCAAGTATCGGATGGAGAAGTTCGTTACGAACGCGAGTTTCTGCTCTCTCAGGAAAAAGCGCGGAGCCGGTGGATCTCAGACGCCAGCCATGCCAACACGTCCCTGTTGATATCTTCCGGACGCCAGTCCTTCAATATGAACGCATCTTCTGCTGATGACGCATCTGCGGACCCCGAACAAACTGCATCGCGCCCAACTTCTGCAACATCATCCTCGGACCCCTACTACGGTAATCCGGTGCTGATTTGGTCAATCCGGCGGGAGGTAAGAGGCTTGGCATTTTACTATAATGAGCGCTAATCCGGCCCTGATGTACCTCTTGTTCTGCACGAGCATCTGCCAATCTCTCTGGCAGCACACCGACAACGCGCTCATTACCTTCATCCTCCCACTTCCTAGGGAGCGGCATGCACTTTCCGGCACATGTGACAAAGCGCGTGTAGCCCAATGCTGAGAGCGAGTGACGCGGCGGTCCGACTCAATATTTGAGCATCCGCCAATCGCTCTGAGGACACACCTTTCAGTTCCCAGTAGCTCTACGCGGTGCACATCTTACACCAACAGCACATGCGCAAATGCGTCCGCACGCTCAATTTAATTTTAGACGTCCGACGAATGCTTTGAGAACGTACCCATCACCTCGATCCAACATCCCGCCCCTAGTGCGTCAGCTATCCCTTTCTTTCGATTACCGTGCCGCTTACCTGTCTTACAGGCCCCACAGTGAGTGGGGTACACCTTCCATTCAAGAGGAGCACGGCGTGCGACTTCAATTTTATTTTTGGGGCGTCCGCCAATCAATTCGCGAGTGTATGAGGTATATTTAAGATGATATCGCAGAGAACACACGCGACGCGCTGCAGGGGCGCGTCCAAATATCGATCACATTTTTTGACAGCCGCAGAGTGCTCACTGCGAGCGAAACACCTTTGTTTGAAATTAAATATAATATCGCAGAAGCGTAGTATTATGTATAGTATTCGTACTTCTGAACCGCTAGTAGTATATCTTCACTCTCGCGGAAGCTGGGTTAAAGTGTCGTGAAGTCCATGGATGCTATTAGGCGGGATGCTGCGGTCAGTGAGAGTGCGGCAGGTTGGGCAGTAATAAGCATGGAGTGCCGTAGCAATAGCTGTTTGACTTGCGTCTGGATCAACCCGAGTTGTCTGGGCAATGCATTCGCTGTTGAAGCACTTTTCGCAGAAGGTGTGCCCACAACGGAGTCTATATCATATAGTAAGTATTTGTTTCCTATGGGCCATTTCAGAACTATTTGAAGAGCGCACACGACGGGTCTATGAAAGTAATCATAGCAAATTGCGCATAATGAGAACTGTTTCACAGCGTCCACGATCTGGATATGCAGAAGGCGGAGTAGATTCAGCGTTATGTATGTAAACGAAAAACGAACAATTGCCACTGCTTACGGGAGATAAAAAGTCTCTTTCCTGTTTGAGTCGGGCCACCTCCCGGATTAGGTCGTCACGATCTTTCTTCACGACCTTCAACTCCCTCCTCGCCTGACTAGCAAATACGCCTGTAACCATTTCCTAATGCTCATGATTGACTCCGGTTTAATTGATTGAATGTATCAATTATATTCGTACCTGAACGGTTGGCGGGTCCTCATCGTCGTCGGAAATTAGCATGGCCTCCGTTGCCCGCTTTCCATATGTGCGCGGTTTTGCGCGTGGAGATCGGACGTTCGGTGAAGTTGAAGTTGAACCTGCTGGAATAGCGTCGAGCAACGGGCGCGCGCGAGCTTGTCGTAAAGACCTCCTTACAGTAGGAGTGGCAGGCATGTATGATAGAATAAGTAGCCAACGGGAGGATGCGGTGTTCATGCAAATCGAAGCAGTACTTTTTATGTTAGTTTGCAGCCAATTCAGCGGTGGCCAGACTCTGCACAAGAAAGGAATCCATTCGACAAACGGCCATTCAAATTTGCAAGAGTGGCCATAGAAATAAAAACACGAGAATAAAGAGCCGGATGGTCACCGATCAAAAATCATAAGGCCTCATGGAGAGGCAGATATAACACCCCCACCGATCTATTTCTGTATGCCGCGACAAATCCAAATAACTACTGACAGTACATTACGCGATGACATGGAAGGGGCTTGGTTCAAAGACGCCACGGCTCGTGACTTGAGTGTGTTATCAATGCTTAAGGCTCAAGACGTCGAGTGTGGCAACTTACACAAATGTTTCCATCGATGCCATTAGCTCAAGACAATCATTTCGCAAGCGATTATGACTAGCCACGGCCTTGTCTCGCTGTTCCGTGACTGAGGCCAAGTCTCTCGTGATTTGATCTTTATCGGCCAAAGCGGACTCGAGGGTCTGTAGCAATGCATAAGTGGGTAACGGTCATGCGAAAGAAAGGCACATATGTACCGCCTGCAATTTGGCAATTTCATTAGAGTGCTTTTCAGACGCAAGTCGTTGTTCCTATAACAAGGCGCTGCAGGTCAAAAGTTGGCCTATATAAGGGTGTTCACCCACTCACTTCGATGGCACGGCTCAAAGAAGATTTGAGATACACGTTTTCTTCTTCTGCTCGTCCAACCTGAAGGCGGAGGGATTCGTTCTCAGAAGCGGCATCTTTCAACCATTTGAAAGTCAATCCTTCCTCGCGCTAGGTAAGAGTCAGCTAATTATCACAAAGAACATATCATTCTTTTACTGTGGTCTCGTCGTCATTAGAGTTGGAGGTATTGGACATTGCTTGACCTAGGGAGCTGAGGTGGCGGTGATGCGAATGGGTCTAGATCTACTGAGAAGAGAGAATGAGTAAAGTAAGAAAGACAGGCGAATAAAGGCGCTCTTAATATAGGTTTCCGGCATTATTCTCACGACCCTCTTTCCTTTGAGTTCGCAACACAGCGTGCTGAGACGCGTGTGTCCGGTTTGGGTGGGCGACGAAGGAAATAACTGCGTGACGATGCATTCGAGCTTAACGCGTAGGCGCATCCTCTTAAGCTAGCAGAGCCGCAGCCGCAAGTCGGATTTGCGGCCTCCGGGATAAGTGCGACCATGATCGATGACAGTTCACGTGTGCGAATAGGGCCACGAGGATGGTTTGTCCAATCAATTGAGGAAAGTGATATGGGTGAGGGGCAATAGGCTTGGGATGCGTTTAGATGCTTAATGAATGTTTCGCGCTGTGTTTGTACAATATCTGGGGTGTCTTGAAGCGTGCATAAGTCTCTTGGAGGCCTTTGACTTTCGAGTAAGATTGATATTCTAGTAGTTCAAATTGAACGATTATGGCTCACCAGTTATTAAGAATCTCACTTGCATATCACCTCTCAGAAACAGGTATAGCGGAAGGCAGCAGAGTTCGAACGGGAGACGTAGCGATGAGCGGAAGAAAAAGCCGCTGAATAAAACAAAGCAAAAGAGGCCCAGAAGCATAGCCATTATCTTCTACCCAGACTCAGACTTGCTGGGAGTTGATGAAATATCGAAGTGAAGCCACGCCTTGCATATCTTTTCCGGACTTTCATATACGGGCCTAAAGCTTTCTAAGCACGGAGAATTTCAGCCCTGGAACCGTTAAGAAGTTCAGCAACGGATAGACGCACCGTAAAAGTAAGTATTGGCTGGTTTCAAAGCGCCATTTTAATAGTAGAAGTTGGACACGTCGGTGGGCACGGGCGACCTACAAACAGGCTCCTGATGGTGATAGCCATGCCGCGTGACTGATGCGTCACACGCGACTTTGGACTTCCCGGCGGACATTCAACATGCCGATGACAAATCCATCATCATATCTTCCAACTGTCTGCGATTCGAAATTTGAAGGAGGGATAAGCGCTCAAGATCAAGCTTCAAGCTCAGGCTCAAGCGCTCACTACACGGCGGTCATGCACACTCGTACGGGCGTGCATTAATAATAATATGTCATTATTTATCAGCAAAAATTCACACATTTAGTCCCCAAAATATTGTAAATCTATTACTGCTACTACCTAACGACCATTATATTATCCCTTAGTAATATCAACCTATAGTATAGCCAGGAGATCTCTGACCTAGCGGCTAGCCGGTGTTTCGGGCCCAATTGCAAGACCGAATCGGCGCGAACGTCGTGGCACGTGCAATGACGCGTCCACGCGTCGGGCCATTTAGTATTTTATCTAAGCGAGCTGCAGCTCATCCAGTCTCGACTGCTCTCAGTGCTCATATATAACACAATACACACGTACAGAAAAAGTAAGCATATTTTTAATATAAAAGCACAAGACGCACAAGCATGGCCGCGATAGGTAATTATGACAAAAACTGGATCAAGTAGCAGACGCAGCGCGAGACAATGCACAATCCGCACAAGATCCGCATCTTTTCAGCGGATACTATCTCCCATATTGTCCAGAAATACCGCCAGCATATCTAGTGCCTTGCAATCCAGTTCGACCAACCGTCACCACATTGTCACACGCATGCACCGTTCCTGCTTCCAGTATGCAGCGCGCGCGCTTGCAAGCTGAGGAATCGCACACATGGATAGGTTATGGGCGCTAGGCCCACACAGAAAAGTGGGGAAACGAGGTGAAGACAACGCAGCATCATAAGATTGGTGTGCCCAACTGTGGTGCACTTACTATTATGTTCGGTGACGGAAGAGACGGTAAGCTGAGAAAAATATAAATGACAATATTCAATACTATATCTATCTAACCTATATTTCTTCTTGGAGAGGCCCATAAGTGGACACCGCGGTTCGGTTAGACCACTGCTGTCGCGGTGTGCACACTGGCAGTGACCGAAGGTGGGGCATATATGGTCACCGCAGGTGGGTTGGACCGCCGATGAGGAGGTGTACACTGCGGCAGTGACCTGTATGTGCGCGTGACGAGGATGGCCTTGTATCGGCGCATTGACCTCGAGTAAACACACCTGTTTAAAACCGATTAATATCTATCTAAACACCCTTTCAGGCCTTGCCTTCGAAACTGAGGTGTTGTTCACTCCTTCTACAAATTATTTTTAATGCAATGCTTATTAAAAATTCTTTGTCTGAGTTCTGACATTGCTCAATGGCATAGTATGCTAGTATGTGCCTTCCCAGTGGGTCCATCCCAGCTGAGGGCGACAGCAAGGAGCCGGATGCATTGGTAATATTGACAAACCGCTTCGGCAACGTTCGGCAATGCTCTCATAATCGGCCTTGGATTTTTTTACTTGCCGATAAAGCCCCTTGATGTGATATCCCCGGGCGGAGTCTAGCACCGACCGAACAGTGACGCAAGTGACTTGAACGACGAGCCTGCAGACTTGCTGCAAACGTCAATCTTTAAAACCCACACTAGGATTGACCTGAATCATTAACGACACCAATTCCCACTGATCAATTTTGCGAGTAAGTGATTTGTAAGTAATTTCAGCCTGTCCAGAAGGCTCCAGCCTTATTGACAGATTAATCTTGGAAGAATCAAAACCAGAGAATCGCATTACCGTCTACGGCTGTGCATGAACCTCAAGTCGCAAAGACAACAAGAAAGGCCGCAGATTTATAGGTAAAATAACCAAGTATCTATACTGACATCAAGCTGACATTTAATGCACATGTCACCAACAAAAACACCCGTTCCTGCGAGGATCCCAGGAGCAGGGTTTTACTTGTTTCTATTAAAAAGCGTCGACCGAGCGGTTCCTGTCCCGAATATGAGAGCCCTTCCCTCCAACTACGCAGCTGGAGTGAGCATGCCCCTAAATGAACACAACCATGTCACGGCTGAGGATAATTCCACGGCGTAAGTGTTGTCTCTAATTTCAACGGAAATTATTGCTGAAGCTCTATGTCGACTTCTATGCTCAGCTCTACAATTTCTATTGGTCCAGACTTTTCCGAATTTCTGGACGGCCAGCAACGACTCCTGCCTCTTGCAGAGTGAGCTCTGGTATCACACGTAAATTCTTAGGTCTCACTAGCCATAAAGCCTCTCTTCTAGGAGCGCTCATTATGCAGTGGCACTGGAGCCTCCACTTTTCACAGACTGTTATCTTCAGCCGCCAGCGCATTTGGCACTCACCGAGTGAGTACTGACTATAGGATGTTGACTGCCGCTGATCACCAATATATGATAGAACACTATCTTCTCTTAAAAGCAACGGACACGCAAATAATCAACTAGTTTCCTTACTGGTGGAGTGAGCACTATCTTATTTGACTACGCATATTTTCTAGAACCTGACATGAATATTACTAATCCAGACGTACTACTTCGATTGAAGCCGATCTATCTGTCGTACTGTCCCAGCAACGGCAGTTGATTTCAACCCTAAACAAGGTTCTTCACGCCCTGCACAGTGCAGGAGCCCAAAATCAGAGCAATTCTTCGACTCGCGGACCTGGATTCAACCGTCGAACGACCCCCATTGGGAGGCATTCAGAGTCCCAGAATGTATCTCGTATAATCGGACGTGACGGTGTGTATACATAGCTCAACAACGACGCTTGTATGCGGTCTATTTGATCATATTTCTAATTTTCAGTTGATTTTCAGTCATCTTACCACCGGAGTCTCCACCCTTGTCACTGCACTCCGGTCAACATCTTCCATTTAATATTTTTGCCCAAGGCTATCCAGATTATCGTATTCCTCCTTCAATGTTCAATGAAGAGCCGATTTCTTTGGAGAATATTCTCGGACCAGTACAACACACTGCTTTGTGGAACCTTACCGAAGACTTTTGTTAATTGCATATACTTAGTACAACTAGTTTGACATAGCCTTTCGAATTATGTAATCAACAACTCAAGTGTAAACGTTATCGTTCAACGTTCACGTTCAATATCAATATCAATGTCCCCACATTCTGGATTTTTTGCGCTAGCCCGCACCTGGCACTGCGATTGCGCTGTTTTGAGTTACCTCGCTCCAAGTTGAAAATGTCGATATGCACGATCCCTTCTCTTAAGTATTTAAGAAGAATTGCACCACAAAGTCTCTTTCGGCTCTATGAGACACGTACGCAGACTCGGTCGTCCTCAAATTGTGAGTTATCGCTCTGCCCTCGCGGTCCTCTGCTGTATCTGGCTGCTGACTTGTTGCAGTTGGGTGCTACATGGGCCCTCAAATACTACGAGGCGCTACATACCCCTCCTCCCCCACCCCCGGAACGTTCCGCACAATAGAAGAGGTTGTGCTTAGGCAGTATATATACTGTTTAGCCTTCATTCACATTCGCCGAAAGGCCACCCTTTGGTTCAAAGTGGCGTATGGGGTCGGACGACGCCTCTATGAACCTTCACTACGGCACCTGCGCTCCCCGTTCCCATATATCTTTTCCTTCGTTGGCTCTTCGCAACTCTATCTTTGTGTCCCACTGCAAACCTAGTGGGGAGTGGCAAAATTTGGCTAGACAGGTGGTCGCTAAACGGAGATCGGCAGCCGACGATGAGGTTGCACTCAAGAAACGCTACGTGTGACACAACGCTGATGACCGCACTAGGAGAACGAGTGCCGGCGTGCGTCTTGGCGCAAGCATGGGCAAAAAAGGGCTGGAGGTTGGCTCGCATCTTTCTTTTTAAATTTCGAAGCCCGCTGAAGTGATTGTAGGCAGTCGGTGAAGTCGGATATACTGGATTACTCAAGAGATTATTTTCGCAATACGGTAGCTCTGGCTCCGTTAAATATTGTCAGTCATTTTTGTCCGTATGCGAATACAAGCGTTTTATAAAGGATAGAAGCGCATGGCCGTCGAATGACGCCCGTATTATAACAATACCAAGGCCTCTGTGAAGCCTATTGGCTGCTTAACAATAGACGGCCTAGGGGTTGGTGGTGCGGATGAGAATTTATACTCAAGAGGAAGGTGAAAGGGAGTCCGACTGACTAACCTAATTGCCTAGCTGCCCTAAATTTCTCGCTTCAGAACGTCGGGGACCCTGCTCGTCGTTATGAGCCGTTGTGGGCGCGTGTCCGAGCGTACGGCGGCTCACGATTGTCCAGATCTGCACTGCATCCGGTGTTTTCACATTTGTTGATCAATTGAAACTGTGAGAGGAAAGGTAGGTTGTTAACATCGTCATTTGTCCTTGTTACCTCGCTAACTTGTTCCTGCAGGGTTTTCCACGACGTTGCGCTAGGGCTAGAGTGAATGTCCGAAAGGCTTAGTGTATGGGCAATCTGGTCAAGGAAGTTTCTCTGGGCTTCAGGAAGGGCAGTTTAGTCATAAAAGTGGTTACATGCGGCAGAAAGTCGTGAATTTAAGGTGTGCTCTCGCCGCTCGGTCTCTGCCGTCGGATTTATCATTTACAATCGTCATTTTCAGCAGCATGTATCTGGTCTTTCATTTGCCTACGGTCTGCTTGGCATTGCAAATACGTACGGCTTTAAGATGGGACCTGCGCTGCGCCGAACGATGGCGCGGGGCTGAATGCGAAAGCAGTTTAGCAGCGTGCAGAGAAGCTCAAAATGTCGGTTGCTACATAGCTCAGTATCTTTTCCACCCGCAAAAGAGGTTCCGATTGTACCGTGGCCGCCCCGTCGACCCCTGCCATTTCATCTCACCTTTGATGCAAAGCACGAATTACGTCAGGAGTAAAATGCGGGGTAATATATAGATTATGTAATCTATGTTCTTTTTCAAGGACTTATGTCCAGGTTTACGGTAAAGTTTTACCATTTTTCCACCTCACGACCAACCAACCGGACTCCGAAGGTCAACCGTTTTTAAGCCCGCTTCACAACTGTCTATGAAGTTGCAGCCTGGTGGTGAAATGGTCTCTGATGCCATGGTCATAGCATCGGTGCGGGCGATGCAACTGGCGACGGTAAGTCTCTGCCGTGATTATCGTAGATTTTGACGCTCAATTCGCGCATCTCTAGCGCTTTGATGGTGAGACTCCCTTAGCCTGTATGTGACTCCTGTATTCATCATACACGAACTCACTAGTGGCGGCTTCCACGCTCTTCATCTGGGATTTCATCCTGACGCTTCCATTGGAAATCGACCTTGTCTGGCATAGGAAATGGAATGCTTTGAAGATTATCTATTTGATACAGCGTTACTTACCTTTCTTCGACACCGTGGGGCTTGTCTTATATCGTGAGTTGATATCAGTATATGCTTACGTATTCTCGTTATCCTCATTGCGACTCTATTCCCCAGACCAACTTTCCGTGTCACTCGTTGACTTTCAATGTCGAAATCTGTACATTGCGAGTGGATGTTCGTGCTTTCGCATATTTGTGGTGACAAATACGCTAATACTTATCAAATAGGCCTAATTCTTATAGGAATAACGTTTTCCGAGAGTAAGATTCCGGAAATGAGTGGAACTTTAAACATGGCACTTGAGCTGACCAGCGGCACCAAATAGTGATATTGACTCTCCGAGCTTGGGCAGTCTGGAATCAAGGCACACGACTAGCGATTATTCTGTGCGCACTCTTCGCTGTCTTTTTCTTACCAGAATTCGTATTCCTCGCGATATTCCTGCGGTCTCTGCAGTGTGAGTGCTGTACCCCGGCCTACACTTGGTGCTGATTCTTTGAATAGTCGATACTCTGTCAAATACACAATTTGTTGGATGTCTTGTCATTCGTGGAAATCATATCTTGACTGGGTGCTGGGCAATTGTTTTAGTGTGGGATGCCTGTAAGATGCACCTTTCCCATTCAATGATTTTTTTTAAAAAAATTATGAAGTGGTTCTAGGGCTTATGGCAGTTCCTGGGTTCAGGGCGTGTAAGTCTCCTATTCTTTTTCCTATCTACCGCTGTTCTTTGGAAAACTGACATTTCTGTAGATTCAATTGGCGGAAACAGCGCCCTTCTTACAGTGCTATTTCGCGATGGTATGCCCGGATTATTCATCGTTCAGATTGCCACCTAAAATTGGCTCATATTAGGCGCCTTATACTATCTTGTTCTACTTTGTAAGCCTTGAAGTGCATGGGCCTGGTTGTATGCGCGACTAAAACTTGTTTAGTTTTTTCGACCATGAACATTATTGTCATCAAGCTTTTTCCCGTAAGTGCAATAGGATTGTTACAATCGGGTCGTTGTGATACCGGGTCTGAAAAAGTTGTACAGCCTCAATATGCGCAACTTTTAACAACGTAAGCATCGAGATAATCAAATGTCCGCCGACATCCCTTAATTCTTACTAATTTTAGAATGGAACGATGCATGCACTCAATGCTCACAAGCCGTGTTGTGCTGCATATTCGAGTGCAAACTAGTCAAGATGCCCCAGTTTTTAGAGCAGATATAGTCGATGAATTTAACGACTTCGACGACTTCAGCCAGCCTGGAGTTGAATTAACTGATGTCCAAATAACAGCAGTTGCAATAACTGTAAGATCGCAAACTTCATCACACTCTGAGTCAATCTAGGTGCAATGCATGTTTTCCTGTCGGACCTCACACTTGCTCTGTTTTTTGCTCTATTCATGCATATTTGTGCATGTATCTACATATCTATACCACGTTGTATCATATTTTATTGCTGAAATTAACGCGCTCGAAATCCAAATGTTATTACAATTTGATATCTATCCTATGTGATAAGGCGGCATGTAATAAACGTTCACTAGAAGTGATCTGGACACTGCTAACATTATATAAAGATAGGCCAGACTTGGAGAGTGGTGCGCACCTTATTTCCAAGATTCACTGTCCACGTCGCAATGTCTGTCGAAGGCGCGTGTTTTCTTCCTGAAGCTCTGCGTTTTTCTCCAGTACGGAGGGTAAGATGTAATTTCAGTCAGGTAAAACAATTGACATACTTTCTCGAGATTCTGGACTTTCCGCCGCAGAGTCTGAACGTGATACTGACCAAGCTCAACCCACTGCTCCAGCTCTTCGTAGCGTCTCGCCCAGCTTGATTGCTTAAGTAAACGAATAAAAGGCGTATAATTATAAACCAGCGTGACCATGGGAATATCATAGTCGCGTACCTCTGACCGTGTCCACTGCAACGTCGCGTTGTCCGTCTCAATGTTCTGGGACGCTCGTCTTCCATTGGAATCCAATTCTATCATCTCTGTGTCCAAGCGTTGAGCGTCAGGCATATTTATATGATGAGGTGGCGACTGGATGATGAGGGGTTTAGTTTAATGCTTGGTGACCGTCTTGGACATTTTATGCCTCCTAGGTGAGTGGCACCTGTTCGCACTGGCCATTTGTTCTAGCACTGATGCACACAAAGGGGTCCTAGGGAGTTAGAAAAAAGAGCGTCTTTGTCTTTCCTCTATACTTGCCACTTCAATACGATCACATAAACTGATAATGCATTGCTGAAGTCCATTTCCCTCCCCTCGCCCACGTACTCCCTGGCCCACAATTTTACTCTCACATTCTACAATTAAGATGTCAAATATCCCTGGTTCACGAAAGTTTGCGGGCAAGCTTTCTCGTTATGGTGAGCTTCATCTTCTGTCCGCGGTCTGTCCTGCGTAACATTAGAGATAGTGACTTCAGGTAACGCCGACGCCGCCCCTCCTATGGCCCACCATTCTATGGCCACAGCCGTGGTACGTGAGGCAGGACCTCAAACTCAGGATGTCATACCCAGTGGAAACTCTAGCGACGGTCAGCCGGCTCTCTGTACCGTTAGAGTGGCTTCAGGCAATGTCGATACTGTTCCTACTGCAGTCACCCATTCTGTCGCGACAGATACACATAATACAAGGCCTAGAGCTGATCAAGTCGTTCAATCAACTACGCCCTCGATAGGCAGTAAACGAAGCCACTCACCTGAGTCTTTTGATCCAAGCAAACATGTTAGAGTGTATACCACGCTCAAGAACAAACGAGGTCGTAGCCCCAGTCCTCCGCCTATCCAAGGTCCACTTCCACCTCACATCATACGTGCACCGGTGCCGACGCCCCGCCCAGACGCCAAGCGTTTCAAAGCAGATACTTCGAAAGCCATGTCTCCCTCTCTTCCACCACTTGGTGGACGCTTTGGATCTACTCAGCGGCGACGGTTTGGGTTGATGCAACAGGACAATGCTCGCAAACGCACAGTGCTTTCGTCAGACGCCATCTTGGCGCTGTTAGTTCAAAACAACTTGCAAGATTCGACTACGGCCAATGTAGGAGATTCAGCGGGTGTGTAGCTCTGAGTCTTTTGCTGTTCACCAATATAAAAACTAATAGCCTTACCAGGAAATCCCACTTCAGTTGAAAGGCTTGACGTCGTAGAACCTTCACTCCGCCCTGCTGAAATAGACAGTGCACCCGCCGCAATGCAAGTCGTCGAACTCGACTTAGAAAACGAGGATGCGGACGATCACGTTGACAACAACGCCGCCGATGGCGAGACCTCAGCAAGAAATCCCGTCATGACGCAGACCGTAGAACTTCCACCCTCTTCCGCTAACACAGAAGGCGCATGTGAAGGTACTAAACTGCAGGGCAGTTGGGGCAACGCCGGCGCTATGTTATCAGGAGATCCCGATAGAGGCCAGAGAATGAACTGTTCGCCCCGCCATTCCAACGCAGAAAGCGCAAGCGCCGGACTTCAAGTCGTTGAACTTGAACTCGATTCACAAATTATGGATGATTCAGTCGACCACAACACCGACGGCAGCGTTGCTTTACCAGGAAACTCTGGCATGGCTGCGGGAATAGAAGGCCCTTCATCTTGCCTTTCCATCGAACTGCATTCAGAAAAGGAGGATTGGATCGACGACGACGTTGACAACTCTACCACGGAAAATTCGACGGCGAGTCCGATTGTGTTGTGTAGCGAGGACGACAACAAGGCCGGCCGCGAGAATGAAGCGGGCATCGCCACATCTTCGGACCTGTTACCCACCATCGAGGTTTTGGCCCCGATTTCTATTGCTAGCGAAGTGGACGAGGAAGAAAACTGGGAAGATATCGACGACGACATGTTTTTTTGCGAACAAGACACGATGGACGCGGATGATTCCGAAGTCGATATGCTTCTGAAAGAAGAGGAAGCGCCGCTTGCTGACTCGTCACCTCACTTGGTATACGATGCGGACCAGGAAGATGGCCAGGAATGCGAAGTCGTCGATGACGACACTCATGTGAACGCTGCGCCGACGGCTGACGTAATCTTACGCGACGAATACACGACGGAAGCAGCCTGTAAAGCGTCTTTGCTCAGCACTGATGATACGGACCAGAAAGACGAGGAGGGTAGGGACGGCGTCCATGACTACGCGGTTGTGAACGGCGGACCGACGGCTGGAACATTGCCATGCGACGAAGACACGACGGAAGCAGCCTATACAGCGTCTTTGCCCAATGCTGATGATGTGGATGATGAAGACTGGGAAGATGTCGACACGGAGGTGGACGGCGGCACAGCAACTGGTATAATTTTAATTGACGAAAACACGACGAAAACCGCTTGTGAACCGTCTTTCGTCGACAATAAAAAGCCGAGCGCATCGTCCAAAGACAAGGCCATCAGGGAAGAGGTCAAGGCCGACGAAGAGGTGCCCCTTTCTGCTCTTTCCCCATCAACTGGGAGCGCACCTCGTCCCAAAACTGTGAGACCTCCGTTCGAACCCTTTGTCGTCGGGTCGGAAGTTCCTCAGAGGATTTCCTTCTTTCCCGCCATGCCGCCTGCGCCGTCCGCTCCCAGTTCACACACAACAAGACCGCAAGTTCACTCCGTTCCTGCTGCAGAGGCTCCTACGCATCCTAATCACTCAACACAACTTGGGAATCAATCGCCTCCCAAATTACCAGTTGCACCACAGGATCATGTATCGCCAGACATACCGGCAGCGTCAGACTCACATCAACACCAACCAAAAACGGTAGCTCCAAATTCGGAGAGCGTACATCAGGCATCTCAGGTTTCAACAACGATACCAGGTATCGCTCATTCTCAATTACTTCAGCCTCCCTTTCCTCAGCCCCCTCCCCCTCACGTTGCGCCTTTGACGCCTTTCGCTCAGCGCACTCCGCGTCAAAGTAGGTCTCAAGCAGAGCGCAATCAGAGAAAATCAAGTTCCAGGAAAGCATTAGAACGTTTTCAGCAACCCGCTGATGCTCTAGACGTCGGGGTGCCGTTGGACAACAGTACGACAGGCCAGGTGAATGCTGTCGTCGATGAGATCAATACTGATATCATAATGGCCGATCCAATAAATGAAACTGGCGACGGTACTCATAGTCAAGGAGAGGTTGATATTCCTGAGGATGATGATGTGGTCAGTCAGATTAACCTATGTCTGGTGCAAGATGGCTAACCATATTGTAGGTCCGTAAATACAAAGACCTTGTCTCTAATCCGGTGCGCACATGTCATCAACGACGCAGACTGGACTTCAGTGGCTGACATTATCTTAGAACGTTCCCTGCACGAATTCCACTGCTGTATTCATTATAGACATGGTTGCCGAATTACAATCGAATGTAAATGCTGCCATTGAAGGTGGAAACTCTCAGATCCCTAGATCTCCTGTCAACGAAAACATAGGCAGAGCTCGCCGCGGCGGAGTCTCGTCACCGTCCAGAATTAAGCATACTGTTCAGCATCGGACAAAAGACAGAATTGTTTTACAAGTGCGTCGGTTTTTTTCATTTTGTTTCTATTACGCTATGTTGACGCAAGGCCTTTTTGTAGGAAGACATTCATAGATTAGCAAAGGAGTTGCTGAAGCTGTCTACTGGAAATCTTCGCGTTCCCTCTGCCCAAGAAGTTCTCCTGTTCGAAAAAGGCAATGGCTCCACTGTTGGCCCGCGGATCGAAGATCTTGTGCTCGACCTCGACCGCAACGGGATAGCGTCTTCGTGGAATAAGAAAGCTGCAGAGTTATTCGTCTCGGAGTTTATATCCCGAAAAGTATCACCCTGCACCGATCGACGCGTGATTCAGGAGGCCTTCAACACTTATTTGTTAGCCCTTCAAAGAACGTACAAGAAACAGGTGCTAATGACATCCGCCGATGAAGCAGCCAAGGTGTCCGGACGTGATCAAGCAAAACAACGGGCTGGCTATAATCGCAGGTCATATGTAAGCCCCTTTCGTATCATTGAATCGCCAGTGCGTAACATCTTTTTAGAAACTTGGAAGGCGTAATGGTTCTTTCAAGGAATATGCTCATATTCCTGGAGTAGCTGAGATCATCGACGAGCTTGGGCACATACCCGTCGACGCTATGAGTGGGGACGAGATGGATTACGTAGACGGCAAGGCCTACTTAATCAACACCAAATGCGATTGGCGCTCGAAAGATGGGGACGACCTTTTCGACATCTGCGATGCTCTGTATATGTCCACACGCTTTCGCCCCGATGGACGGCCGACAAACGGTCGTTTTCCAGATCCCCGCACAGCATCCACTCGTCCAGATACCCTCCCCGCCCCAGCTGGGTTACCGAGTAATCTCTACAATACTCAATACCTATCCGGCTTGACAGACGAAGAAAAAAGGAAACTTGATATGAGGCCCGCATTTAAATTTCTTATTCCCGTCGAACTCTTACGGTAAGTTCGCTGCGACAGCTAGTTGTTTTTACTGGCTTACCTATTGTCACTGTAGGATCGCTGAAAGATACAGAAGGGTTAAAACACGCCAAATGATGCCTTTATCCAGAGATCATCCCCGACTTACTCAATACACCCAACCTGGAACATCGCTTTTGAAAATGTGATGACGTTAAACGGTAAGGGCCGGAGGGAAGGGCCGGAGGGAAGGCCGGGGCTGATGAAATGCGCAGTAGGATCCACAGGGTTGGGCAATCATGCTATACGAGAGTTGGAAGTTGGAATCAGGAATTGACGAGGAATAATTTAGTCGAAATCCCATAATTTGCGTCACGTGAATGTATTTGATCATACATAGCTCTCGAACTTCGAAGTACTTCTGGCAGGCCCATTGACTTGATACCAAATTACTCACTCGGACTCGTACCACCTATTTGAAGTGAATACCCCATTCTCTTGCCCCTTTCATGAAGCATACCTGCGATTCTAACTGGGTATGTTTATTACTGATTAACTCATCTCATCGGTTCCAAGTTGTCTGCGAGCTCATCCACGACATGGTATCCATCGAAATCTTTCGGGTTGCAGCCAATCGAAAAGTGAATTCGGCCAGGCTCGATTAAACATAAGGAATCGCTGACCATACATTCTGGATAAAGCGAGCTTTGTCGCTACACAATCTACGACTGGGATGTAGTTCCAATGTAGTTCCGGTTCTGTATGTGCGAGCGTGTGGAACGTGCTTGGGACAACAACAAAATGAGAGACGGGCATGAAAATCACACCACCCCAAGAGAATTAGGCGCGAGAAAGAGGGACAACATCGTTACAACGCCGTCTCATTAATTGGCATTTGCGGGAGACCTAGAAGAGCTGCATTAGCCATCGAAACCAGGTGGCACCAGTATTCAATGGTTTCTATCAGCTGATAACTGGGCAGAGGTCTGAAAAGTACGTATAGCAATCATATCTTCCTGACCATAACCTAATTTTTCATTCGTATACTTGACTTCTCGACGGCTAAAATGAAGATTATGAATATGAGAACAAAACTGAACGCAAGGCTGATGGTGTCGATGATAAATATAAGAAGGATGGAACTCTTTATTTAAAGGTACGCATCCAATATCTATCTGCTTGCTTCGTTTGGCCAATGAACCGAATGCCCCTCTGGTTCTTGTTGGTTTTGATCCATCAGAGTAGCTCGCATGATGACTTTTATCCTACTCACTGGAAAATGTCGTTGTGATGTCGATGCGGTCTCTGGTGCCCAACACTTCACAGACGGAACGTGTCGGCCATCTTGGACACCTAATTGCCGAGTTTACACTTGACGTTCTGGGTACCCTTACTGAACTTGAACCTATCTACCTGGCTCTCGGTTGACCCTCTTTGAAGCAATTTCGACTCAAACGGACACGAATGCAATTCTCATCTGTCTCGACGAAGAGCGCATCATGCATGTTTATACAGAAGCTCAATGAAATGTCAAGAAGAAGGCTTCGTTTGCGTAGCATTATGCTGGGCGATTCTGATATCGTGCCGAGCTATAGATCGAAAAGAACAAGGACTCGTTGGAGGACAGACTGACTCGCGCGTGCTTGCCGCGTCGAGTGAATACTATATCGCCAGCCTTTTCGCAGAATATACCAATCGGAGCATTACTACGAACGCTGCACACTTTGGAACAGAAACCGGTGTCAAAAATGGGTGTCTTCCTTACACCCGAGCGGCCACTGAAAGGATATATGAATGGACGTGAAGCCCGTCGCCACTCGGTCGTCATTCTGGAACTTTACAAAAGAACTTGCAAGTCGGGAGGATCTTCAAGGCCGACGTACTTGTGGACCTCGAGGGGCATAGTGATGCGCTTTTGTTTGATATATTCTCTTGATTACAGGCGGCGTCACGGATGTACGGGGGCGGAGATGGAAAACCTTCGCTAGGTCTCCCTTTGATCAGGCACCCGAATATATTGTGGATCTGGAACTGGGCATGCTACTTGCGGAGAAAATCTTGCCTCAGGACTCGGAAAAGCACAGGAAATCGAGGTTCTATATGGGACACAAACAACATCGAGAAAGTGAACAGCGACAACAAGAAGGGGAGCACATCAGCGAAATCTCATGCTAATACCCGACTCCAACGCGCCTACCAGAAAATGGCCCGAAACAAGTCTGAACAAGTCGAGGTAGAGACTCGCAGGGCCAAGTCATAGCTGCAGACGCGTTGCTCTTTCCCCCTAGCTTGATGGCCTGAAGGTTGAACTGAAAAGGTAAGAATGGAGGTCATCAAACTTACAGTTGATATTCACATCCTCAATGGGAAATTTGAAGTAGAAAAACGGGGACATGCTGCCGATTCCGCTACGAGAAGGAAATTACAAGGGAAGGAGACTCACTGCGCTTACTGCGTCCTTGGAGAACTACAAAGCGACCCTCGAAAACGAACTTGACAAGTTGGCCAATGACAAAGGCACCGATTCCTCGCTGAACTTCGACGCGAATACGAAACAAACATAGCCATGTTTAAGGACCAGCTCGGCGAGGCTGAGATAGCCAAGACGACTGCAGTGAAAACTTACTATCAGTTTGAGGGCCAATACGCTAGAATACAGAAGAAGATTTCACCTGTATACACACAGCCCTCGACACCACGGCGCGCACGATTCCCATCGCTTTCCAATCACTCGCTGCCTATTCGAAAATATTCAACGTTGCGAAATTTGACATACGAGGCGACAAGCAATGGTTGCGGAATTTCGGCCGCCATATACATGGCCGCTACTCCGTCCACTTGTCTACTTAGGCAATGGCGGACCACGATGAGCACATCTCTGATACGTTGTCGCCTGGGGCGATATCCGCGACGGCGTTCTTCTAACTCTGGACTCTGGACTTGCTTCTACACGTCGGCGAGTCTCTCTTGTCTCATCCTGACAGCCGTCGATCAAGAGGCAGGCTAACTTGGATGCAATCGCGCAATTCACGAGTTCTGTAACATTGAAATTCAATGATTTATCATCGGTGCTAAGTACTAAGTGATAGTACGCCTCTTCAACAAGCCATTCGCTTAACTCTGATCACTGGTGATTTCGCTGGTCCCCAGATCCAGCAGGCCCTCGATTGTGTGCCCCAAGCCGCATCTTGAGATCATACAGATATGCGTCGGCGGCGCGAGGAGGCGGCCTTCACGAACCGCACACATGCATGGAGTTTCACTTCGAATATCAATGGGGAAATGAGTACAACAGCGCTGCACACCATCACGGTGAGCGCCCCGTCCGCGCCTCTTTCCCCATCGTGACGAACAGATCAAACGCAAGCGGTGCAATATAGCCCCGTTTCTCCTCGTTTGATCCCACACACCCTGCGTGAGCAGCGTCAGCCGTGCAAGTACTTAAATGATTTCACCGAATCCACCAATTTGGCGAATTTGGCGAATCCGGTGAATTCGGCAAACTGGGCAAATTTTCTTGATTTGCCGAATTCAGATATCGCGCCAATCTATAAACCACAAGTTTACTGGTCTTGCTAAAATACCAATTTACAGAATGCATGACTCGACAATGAAGAAATCCACTGGGCTACGTGCATAGTTCAATCACCAGGTGACAATAGAGCTGTTTCAATTTTGGGCTCTTACTTTAAACGCAAATGACAGACTGCAAATAGGCAGGATATACGAATACACAAGGAGGAGGAAGCATACGGCGGAATAGCAGAAAAAAACTGTATGTCGGCAGTACCTACTACCATCACCTGAGCCGGACGACGGTGGCGGTGGAAAGGACGAGTGTCTCTGGACGATGGTCACTAGCTGATAAATACCCTGAAAATGGCACATCAATGAATTTCTATGTTTGTACAGTGCGCAAGTAGGCTCGTACCATGATCTGGGCAAGCGAGCGTCGCTAGAAGGTGGGTGATAAGATCGGTCGTAGACAATGATTGTCGTGTGCATAAAACAAGACATTACACAAGAAGGATCCGGGGCCCCAGAAGCGTGCGCGAGCCTGAGCTGCAAGAAGCTAAACGACAGCGTTATGATGACGAGAATAGCATACATCGAGATGAATAGAGACAGGCACCAATTCAGAATGCGCGAACTTTATTTTCGAGGCTTGTCAGTGTCAGTTATCGAGAAATGCTGGCAAGAGAGCTCACGCGGAGGAGAACATGCCCAACGTGCGAATAGCATACAGCTCCGAGAAGTACCAACAGGAATTTATGAGACGTCGGAGTATGTGTAACTACTAGCGGAGGGCGGAAGCGTGTCAAGCTCGATGTCTTGTTCCAAATTCGCGCGTCGAGGCTCACCGACGCCGCGTGGTACACATTCTTCGACTCTGCGTACAGTGCTGCGGAGAGGCGCCTGCGCGCTGTGACGAGTGTCCATAGGCCCCTGCGCGTCATGCTCGCAGTCTCTGCCTCGCGCCAGTCGTTGCGCTGCACGATGTGCACCATGACGACGTCCGCGCCCTTTTTCAGGAATGCGGTCTCGCCGCTGAGTGTCGCGCACGACGATGCCCATACGTTTGCTCTCGGACGTGAACGGGAAAACCTCGAGGATGTCGAACGTGAGGTCTAGCCCGGTTAGCATAGTGAGGTGATTATCCTTGATTCTTGAATACCAGGCGGGTTGAAGGGTATGGCTTGTGACTTGTCTTTTGGCGTCGGTACAGGGGCATTAGGAGTAGCCTGTAGAGACTTGAGCGTGTAACATGCGGCTAGCCTCTTAATTCACCGGACTGATCCTAACAGTCCCTGTTCTTCGCAGTCGTCCGCATGTTGGTCGTGTTTTCGCCCGGCTTGGTGCAGTCGATTTCTCGTTAATG